>VWZG01002643.1:2004824-2053465 GCA_013396735.1 Grallaria varia | reverse complement strand
TTTGCTATTACCTCATGCTGGTGGTTGTGATTCATTCCATAGTGAATCACTGCTCAATGTTGACTCCATTAACTTTGACCTGAAGCTTTGGACTAATGCCCAGAATATTTTTTTTTCTTGAAAAGGGCAGTATTACTAAAAGCATTGGCTGAAATCATAGATAAGTGTTAAATGGCAGGTTAATATTAAAATCAGCGTGCTGTTTGATACTGCGTATCAGCATATTGTCCAGAAGAACACTTCCTTCATGTTTAAGGCTAAGAGTAATTACTTGAATTATTATTCAACCTTAAGGCTAATATTGCTGTATTTATGTAGAACTTTACAAATTGAAAATAGGAGAGCTCCTTTCCAATTACATGGTGATAATTAAAAAAACCAGAACAACTCATCTTTTTGGTTTCAATGCCACAAATACAACTAAATAAAAAAAGATGCTCCCAACAAGCATCACTTTCCAGGGCCGAGCACATCACTGTTTGGCAAAGTTCAGCCTTTTGCCAGAGATAAGACACTGCCCTAAATATGGTCCCTTGAAAAATGGTGACAGGAGCTGATCAATGCTCTCATGTTCATCAACCAACAACTCAAGATCCTGATAAGCTTGGAAGCATATTCATTCCAAAAAGAATCCTGCTTCCTGAATTGACTGCTGCACACATACAGAGGCGCCACAGCATTTTCTTTGGTCAGCTGGTGTCTTCGGAGAGATCTCATCCCACAAATGAGGCAGCACCCACAGCTACTTAACTCTGGTAATGAATATTGCCAGTAGCAGGGCTGAAAGGTGTAAGAGCTGTGCCTTAAGTTTTTGCAGTCAGGGTGCATGAATTTTCTTCTTAAGGAAAATGTGTTTTGCCTTCTGTAGCTTTTTTTTTTTTTTTTAAATTATTTTTTGCTCACTTTTGTTTTTCATTATTTCAACTGAGCACCAGTTCTCATATTTTTGTGTTGCAGTCTGTTACAACTCATGGAGGAAAACAACTCCAATTCACAGTTTTGTGCATTACACACACACACAAACACAAAAATCTTTTGAGTCACATATTTAATGGTGCTTTGTAAATGAATCATTCAGAAGTGAGCCCTAAAATCCAGATCCTGCAGTTTTATCCAGAACATATTGCAAATGCTCAGAGACTAGGAAACAGTTTTGGATCTGCTGCAGAAGGAGACAGTGAGCAGCTGGTAAACTACTGGCCCTTAATGAAGCTATACCATATTGCAATATCTCCAATTACTGCAGAACTTAATTAGTTCATTTTACCCTGCCAATCTGGAAAGACCAAACACTGTCTTGGGCAGCCATCGTAATTATTTCAGCTTCTTCATTGCTGGCCATTAAAGATGAGTTTGGTCTCTCCCACCAAGGTATGTGAAGTGTGTTTTAGATTTGGGAGTGCCTGCATTGTGTTACGCACCGCCAATTATAGTAAAAAGTAACTTTTTTTAGTTATTAGTAGAAGACATTCTTATCATGTGTAAATATGAGTGCTAATGGTACAGAATTTTTAACGAAGAAATGAGAACACTGAATTGGTTTGTTCAAATGTGGTTTTACCCTAAAGCTTTTTGCCATAACTGTTGTACAGAAGTATCATTTTGAATGGCAGCATGAGTTGGCATTCAGGTTACTTTGCTTGTCTGTTTGAAAATAACCTTTAGAGATAAGGGAATGTTTGAATTTGATATGATGGCAAAAAAATTGTATCTTGGGTATAGACCTGCTAAGTGAATCAGAAAGATTCTGTTTAAATGAAATGCAGTGTTTGGTGTATTGTTTGTAGTGTGTTAGTCTGGTGAGGATGCCCAACACTGAGCATTATTTTTGTGTGCTGCCCCAAAGGGTAATTTTAAGCATTATGAAACATGATGTAAAATCAAAACTTTCAGATGCCAGCTAAATGGTTGGCATTTACCATCTGAGAAATGTTGCTACCAAGGATTAAAATTCTGTATCAGCAGACATACAAATGGATAAGTTTGGAGTGTTAGGTTTTCTTCACAGAAAAAAAAATAGTCTAGACTTCAGCCCTTAAAAATATTGAATATTTGAACAGTAAAAAACCAAAACAATCCACTAACCCTCTTGCCCCCCATCCTCCAAAAAACCCTGATGCAATAAATGAAAAGTAATTGTATCCAAAGCAAATAGTATTAACTGATTGCTTTTCCCTAAAAAGCAGGGCTTAATTTGTCTTCTGAAATACTACAGGTGTAAGGGGTTGCTGATTTCCAAGACATTTAGGTCATTGTTAGCTGTCTGATAAGGATGCACTCTGTAATGAGCCAGAGGCTAACTGATCGACTTTATATGAGACATTCTGAGCACTTTTTATACTCAGCTGCTCCAAACCAACCACATTTAGAACATCAGCTTAAACTAAGCTTTAAATTTACAATTTTTTGGTAATAGTCTTATAATTGTGTTTAGTGTTACAGTGATGTTACATCACTTGATGTCTTTGAAACCATGTTATCCTTCAGCTCTGAAGCTCTGTTCTGCTTATCTTTAAGATTAATACCAAGATGGAACATAAATATTTAAAAATACATTTTGCAATATGGTTATCATAGTTACTTCAGAAAGCCTCCATCATGTTTTTAGTCAGCTTTTACAGTTTTAGAAGATCATGTGGAAAAAAAATTACATGCTCAAACTTTGTAATTTATCTTCTTTTCTCCTAAAAATGACTTTCTTAATGTGACACAATTCATTCTATACCTTCATGTCTTCTATGAGATAGGTTAAAAAAAGAAGAATGTGTTTATCCTCTGGCTAGTTCCTATATTACCTTACCAAGTGTAATAAATTCTTGGTTTCTATGAGCCTGTGTGTGGGCCACAGAAACCAAACCACCAGTTAACGCACTTCAGAAAGGTCATACGGAGCCACATTTCATTTTAATATTTTTGTAGGATTATGAGAATAAGCCTCAGTTACAAGTGTCTCCCATTTGACACCGAGATTAGAAGGTTTGCTGTTGTTCTAAACCAGTTCTGCTGGGGAGGGCATTTGCTTAAAAAGAGCATTTCTGTTACAGGACATGAACTTGATCGACATCCTTTGGAGGCAAGATATAGACCTTGGGGCAAGACGTGAAGTTTTTGATTTTAGTCAACGACAGAAGGAGTATGAACTCGAGAAACAGAAGAAACTTGAAAAGGAAAGACAAGAGCAGCTGCAAAAAGAGCAGGAAAAAGCCTTGCTGGCTCATCTGGAGTTAGACGAGGAGACAGGTGAATTTGTTCCTGTGCAGCCAGCTCAGCCCGTTCAGTCAGAGAACACTGAGCCACCAGATGTTTTTTCACAGGTAAACTCCAATATGTGTTTGTGAGCATGTTTAACCCTTTTTCCATTCACAGGAAGGCATAATGGTAGTGGCTGCCTAAAATGGATTTGCATGTGTTGCTGTAATGGAAGATTCTTCAGTTATTCAGATGCAGTAACCTTTTTTCGTAACTTTCCTATTTAGACCACAGAGCCTTCAAAACCAGAAGCAGAGGCCTTGTCCTTTGATGAATGCATGCAGCTCTTGGCAGAAGCATTCCTGTTTATAGATGAGAATGAGGTAAAAATTCTGAATGCAGCAGTTTCATGGGTAGTCTTCTATGGAGTCAGTCTCATGTCTTCTCTTAGTAAGATTTGTCTTCAGCATAATACTAGTTTGCGATCTGACTGGAGTTCTCTCCTCAAGCTGGCTCCAGCTGCAATAAAGCAGTGTGGTAGTCTTGTTGAACCAGGGCTGTGTTTGGAGGGAATGGCGTGGTTGGTAGTCCCGTGTTCCTCCTGCTTCCGAGTCCTGCAGGCGGGGCTCGCTGTGTCCGGCCAGCGGTGCCGCCTCGCCAGGTACTGCCCCCAGTGGGCTGCTCTCTTGGTGACAGTGCGCTCAGCACAGCTCTCCGCATTAGTGTCTTTGAGTTGCTTTATTTCCACCTGCTGACCCAGACTGTTTCATG
This sequence comes from Grallaria varia, assembly GCA_013396735.1. Classification (NCBI taxonomy): domain Eukaryota; kingdom Metazoa; phylum Chordata; class Aves; order Passeriformes; family Formicariidae; genus Grallaria; species Grallaria varia. The sequence continues at coordinate 2,049,505 of VWZG01002643.1, read as the reverse complement.
TGTAAGGGTAGGCCCTTCACCAGCCAGTTTCTAGATGATTTTTTCCTTAATATGAAAACACATTTCATGGGAATATTTTGATATTACCCCATTGTTTACAAAAAAATGCTTTTCTTAAGAAATACCTGTCTGTTTGCTCTGCAGAAATGGTAGAACTCTATACACTAGATTTTTGCTTTGGAAAATGCAATTCTATATTTTTGAGTGGGGTTTTTATGTGGAGGGGGTTTTTTGTTATTGTTGTTTTGCTTGGCTTTTTAATTTACTTTAAAAATTTTTTTTCAGGTTTCTTCAGCTGCATTTCAGTCATTGGTTCCTGCTCAGATTGATAGCAACACAGCCTTAGTTTCCTCTGATCAGACTCAGCCACCTGAATCACCTGATCTAGTTCCACCCACTGATGCAGAGAATATGCAGAACATAGAGCAAGTTTGGGAAGAATTATTGTCCCTTCCAGAGTTACAGGTTAGTATGATAAGCACCTGAAAAACAAAGGATGGTATTTTGGAGGACAGTGGTATTTTGGAGAAGGCAGTACAATAACATCTGAACAGATGGTGACTATGACTATTGTGTTGGATTCTACACCTGTAGAGTGCCTATAACTCAATACAAGCTTTATTTTTGTCAAAAATAATGTCTTGAAAAACCTGTAGAAAGAAGAAAAGTAGTCGTTTATGGATAAGCCTTAATAAAACACCGTCTGATTTCTCAGTCAGAACTTCCTCATGTTTAGCAAGTCATTGTTTGCCTCTATATGCAACTTGTTAAAGCGTGATCATCATTAAAATTTCAGCTGCTTAAAAATGGACTCTTCTGAATTATGGATCTACAACATGAATTGTTTTAATAAGCATTGTAAATTATTTTTTGCAGTGTCTGATTGTGTGAATCATTTATGGTTGCTTTTGCATTCAACTTTTATCTAATGAAAAGGTTTTTTAAAGCTGATAATAGAACATATATTTGGATACATAGAAGAGTCAGGTATATTTATATAAATGCTGTTTCTATATGTCCAGGAAGAACTGCTTAGGTAATGTACACAAAATGGGTATTTAAAAGGAACCGAAAAATCACTTTTACTGATACAGAGGAGATATGCAGGGTTTTTTTATCCTGTCCTTATATTTCTGTTTTCCTTAGATATGACTATAAAATTGAATAAATTTATTTTCAAATATATTACTGTAGAATGTCATCATGCTCCAGAATGATGCTGTTGTATTTATGCTGTTAATACAAGAGAGGGTTGCTTCATGGAATGCCCATAAATTCGAACCATATTTCAAAAAAATAAAGTCAAAATTTGCATGAATTGCTTTTTTTCCTGCCACTCTACTTTTCCCTTTGTCTTTTTGTATTTTTCAAAATTTTTTGTAGTTTCCTAACCTTACTACTGTGGTAGGCTTAAAGGCCCCACATAAGTGACAAGGGAATTGGCTGTGAAGAGGGAGCAGTGATGGTGAAAATACATTAAAAAACCAAAACACAGGAATCTTGTAGTAATTCTGTATAGTAATTGAATAATTTTTTTTTGGGGGGGGGAAAGTGAGAATTAAATTGAGGGCATCGCCTTTTACAAATAAAGTTCAGAGAAGTGTAAAAACAGAGCTCTCACATTCAAAACTTTAGCTTAAGCCTTGGACAACCTCTGGTTAAATAATTAGTGAGTGGAACCCTCTTCTGAGAAATAGAATAATTTTGGTAATTTCCCTAATTCCTTGGGGACAGCTGCTTATTTCAGCTGCAGTTAAGAAACTGCCACTGCATTGGAAAGGACATTGGTCTGGTGGCCAGTGAAAGGCCATCAGTTAACAGCCGATGCCAACACTGGTGTTAGCCCGCTTAACTAAGAGGATGTGGGGCGAGTTAATGTTTGACAGGCTTCATGTTACTACTCTTCTTACTTCACAAAGAACTACATTTCTCTGCGCTGAACAGCTGCTTCACTCAGTAAATCCTAAAAGAATCTTGGTTTTGAGGAAACATACCATGAAATCAAGAGTGCTAAAAGTAATTGCTTGCTACTAATGCTCATTAAGTCTCCCTCAGGAATTTTACTGTACTCGTGCCATTCCTGGCAGTGGTGCTTGTGAGAAGTTCAAACCTGGCAGCTCCAGGATCCACACTAGCACTTACCAGAACAGGAGGGCTCCATGCAGCTTCCCTAAAGCACTGGGTCTCTTCAGCATCTTGCTCTGAGTTTGAGAGGTTCTGCTCCCTTAATCTAAAATTGCTTCATTCAGAACAAATTGCTTTGTACTCTGGGTCAGGTATCTGCAGTCTTCCTAGGTTGCCTCTCCATAGTACCAGTGTGCTGTAGTCATCTAGATTATAGCAATGTTGTAATGCTCTTTTTATGTGCATGTTCATTGCTAAAATATTTAATGTTTGTGGGTTATAGAAAAGGGGTTTATCAATTGGAGATGTTTCTCAATTTCTCCCTTGCATTTCCCATCTAGTGTCTTAACATCGACAGTGATAACCTGGCTGAGGTGAGCACAATCACAAGCCCTGAATCCAAGCCAGCAGAGATGCACAATAGCTACAATTGCTGCAGCTCATTACCCATGATGAAAAAAGATGGTAACTGTGGTCCAGATTTCCTGGCTAGTATTGAGAGCCCCTTTTCTGGCATTTTGCCACCAGAAGACACCAGCCAGCTGCGTGTGAACTCTTTAAATGACACATCCCCTTCAAACCCTGATTTCTGTGAGGATTTCTATGCCACCTTTATTGATACAAAGGAGAACGGTGATGCAGTAATGACGAACGCTATCAGTCAATCCCTCACAGATGTTCTAAGTGAACCTATTGATCTTTCTGACTTCTCACTGTGTAAAGCTTTTAATGGCAACCACTCAGGGACCGCACCAGAATGTAATGATTCTGACTCTGGTATTTCACTGAACGCAAGTTCTAGCATAGCATCGCCTGAACACTCTGTGGATTCATCTGCCTATGGAGATAAGACTTTGGTTTGTAGTGATTCTGAAATGGAAGACACGGATAGTGCTCCTGGAACCGTGCTGCAGAGCAATGCTAGTGTGTACTCTTTGCAATTCCAGGATCAAGTGTTTTCTTCCATGGGGCCAAAAACTCAAACACCAAGTTTGCCGTGTACAAACACACCAAAGAAAGAACCCCCTGCTGCTCCTGGCCTTCCCAAAGCTCCGTTCACAAAAGATAAACCTTCAAGCCGCCTTGAAACTCATCTCACAAGAGATGAGCAAAGAGCAAAAGCTCTGCAGATCCCCTTCCCTGTTGAAAAAATCATCAATCTCCCTGTTGAGGACTTCAATGAAATGATGTCTAAGGAGCAGTTCAATGAAGCCCAGCTTACGCTTATTCGAGATATACGGAGGAGAGGCAAGAACAAAGTGGCCGCTCAAAACTGCCGTAAAAGAAAACTGGAAAATATAGTGGAACTGAAGCAAGACCTGACTAACCTAGAAGATGAGAAAGAGAAATTGCTTAAGGAAAAAGGAGAGCATGACAGGAGCCTTCGTCAAATGAAAAAGCAACTAACCACCTTATACCTCGAGGTCTTCAGCTTGCTACGTGATGAGGACGGAAAGCCTTACTCTCCTAGTGAATACTCATTGCAGCAAACTAGAGATGGCAATGTCTTTCTTGTTCCCAAGAGCAAGAAGTCAGGGACTAAACTTTGAAGGGCAGTACAGCTGGCGACTGTTCACTATTTTTGTATCATTATCCTGATAGTTTTTACTGTGAGGTGGAATGCAGAATTAGGTAGTATTTTTCAAGTAAGTCTATGCAATGATAATTTTGAAGTTGTTAATTAGTTTATGGAAGATGCAAGTGGAAAATTAATATGTAAAGCAGAGGGATATATGCAGAATTTGTAATCTCACTTTTATAACAGACATTTCCTTCTTATAGCACCACTTTGACTAGTTTCCATATATGTGTAAATATTTAAAGAGGCCATATTTATATACTGTTCCTATCATTATATTCATAATTTGAGAGATATATATAAATGATTTTAGCCTTCTAAATATAATTTCTTGCAAGACAAACAGGTTGACTTCTGATATTTTTTATAAATATGCAATAGTGTGTTTCCCATTTTTCTTACACATTTATACTTGCTTTGTATTTAATGTTAGTATAAAAGTTGGCACTTGGTGTTTGATTTTATCAGTTCAATAAACTTTTAAAACTTTACTTCATACATATTTATTTCCCTGAAGATAAATCCTCGCTAGTTTTCTAAGGCTAAGCCTTCATGGAACAGATATGCATAATAACCAATTCCATGGCCTTGTCAGCATTACTAATGCTTCACTCAGTGTAATTTTAACTGTCATTTGGAAGAGCATGGACTTGGAACTTCGTGTTACATGGTAAGTTTACATTTTTGTTTTGCTCTGAACACTACTTAAATTTGTGAGATCTTCCCTCTAAAGGCATTCAAAACCTGTTAAGGCATTGTCAGCATCATGCCTTTTTCCAACTAAAATGTCTGTACACTTTTGAGTAATTCCAGAAATACACTATTGTGTCTACAACTTCGTTCAACAAGCATCACTCGTCCCTGCTCTTACTTTGGTGCTTCTGGAAAAGAGCAGAGTCACTGTCTGCCAACTGCACTGTTTGGAATTTGTGCTCAATGAATTGAAAAGCACTGTGGAGTTTAAGTTATGATTTATAAAAGAATAAAGATTGGGCAAATAAGTAGCACTGTTTGGTTTACTCACCCGAGGAACTCATTGCACTTGATCATTGTGGATTTTTTCAATACAAAGAATACACTATTTGTAAGACACATTGATCTGAACATTAAAAACCATATCTTTTTACAGAACTTCTACAAGGCATGTTTAATCTGAAGTGATTTTTTTTTCCTGCTACTGATGCTCTATATAATTTTAGGAAGTTTGTGCATAACTTCATTTAAATTATATCATAAAACCCAAGTTGTTTTGTAAAAGCAAAGGGAGATGCTGAGAAAGGGGAGAATAGGATCCACAAACAGTACTGTGGGAAAAAGGGTTTAAAGAGGGACTTCAGATTAGGAATCCAGCCTTCCATTAGCTCATTATTGACAAAGTTAGAGTAATGCTCAGTGATACAGTTGCTATTTCCCAAACTTTTTAACTGTGCTGCAGTTGCATATCCATCAGGAAGCATCACAGGGTTGGCCATGAAGGCTAAAGAAATAATTTTCATTATCCCAATTTCACACTGTATCATTTCTTATGAATCTTTGAGTGTCCTTAAACTCCACTCCCCTGGGCAATTAGGAAGCACAGAAAGCCATAGTGTGACACTGCAAATACAACAAAATCACGAACGGAATCAGTCTCAGATTTGCAGCATCCCTGGAGTGACAGGAGCGATGCCTCCTCCATCAGGTACTAAGATCTGCGGTTTTGCAGAAGACATTGGGAAATGCAAATCCAAGTGACTCAGCATGTGCCCTGAGGCTGCTTACCTTGCTTAGACAGACCTTCCTTGCTAACTGTGTGCCAGGCCCTGCCCAGTCCTTACACCCTCCTCTGCTTGGAGCAAACAGTCGGCAAGATTGGCTGAAAACTGGAAGCTCAATTTGATGGATAAAGCAATTTATTTGCTCTAGACAGGGCAGCCAGGCACCAGCTAATGTAAATCAAAGCTACTGCAGCACTGAGGGATACTTTTCCTCCTGCTATTGTTCAAATATGCCTCTTGACTTTGCCACCAGTACTTCTGAGGAGGGAAAACACCCCCAACAATGGGCAAGAACTAGAGGAATGCAAAGACACTGCTGCCATTTAAAGCAAGAGAATTAATCCATATTTGAGCATGGCAGTTTTAGAGCACAAGCAGTAGGGAGAAAGTACACTGAGCCTGGACAGTCTTTCAACACTGGTACTCAGTAGCTGCAATACACAGGCAGGTCTGATGGCAAAGTACAGAGAACCTACAGAGCTCCTGGGTTCTCCCTGCTATTAATTAGGCTATTGAATGTCTGACTTACAGATAAAATGTTCTCTCTAGTGGCAATATAAGTACTTTAGTTACAAATTGGCTATAAAACAGACACCTCAGTAAACCCCTGCCCTGCACTTCAGTTCATTCCCTAATTTGTTCACTAATGTGAAAGCCAAAGGCAAAGAGCATCCTTACAGCTTCACAGGGGCTGTTGTATTCATACTACCCATGGCTAAAACACAATACAAAGATAGTTACTCGATTACTGCAAAAAGTGCAACAACAAAACAACCTGCAGCCTTGTTTGAAATTCACCAGCCAAAGAATCAGGGTGAAGTTACTTGGATTGTGACAACGTGCATTCTATTTAAACCAGAATTCACATCATAAAGACAGTGAATACTGTACTCGCATCAAAACGCCTGACACCATCAAGGAAAAGAAATTCCACATCACTCATATATGTAAAAACATCAGATTGCAAACTATAACCTTTATTAATATTACTGAAGTACAGAGTATGCTTCCCAAACCTGAGAGTGACTAGTGACATTGCCAAGTCTAAAGCATCACAATGCTGACCTCATCCACTGACAAGGTGCCATGTGGAGACCATTTATTTCTTGATCAAAACATCCAGTTTTAAAACTATTAAAAGCTGAAAAGCTGTGCTGAACCACAGCGGTGCAATCCCGAAGTTGGAAAGATGATCCTGTAAGAAAATGTGTTGCAATAATTCAAGACCGCATTGTGTTCGTCACAGCACTAAAAAAAGGTGATGGCAACATATTTCAGATTGCATGTCATTTGACAATATACACTTTATTCTGATACAAAATTGAAATATTTTAACAAATTTCAATCCATTATGGACCACGCAAATATTTAATTTCCATGCTATTTCAACTTGTTTAACCACAAGTTCTAAGATTTCAGCACACTAGCACCATTGCTCTTGAAGTCTTTGCCAGTTATACCATTTTAACTCTGTTTCCAATCTTGCGGTATTATCTTCTATATGAAGGCCATTTTTCTTCTACGAAGATACTTGGATTACTTTAGTTCAGGAAAAAGCTAACAGAGATGTCAACCTGTAGCACCCACAGCAGAAAAAGAATCATCCATCAGATATCTGAACTGAAGTGATACTCAAGATCTTACATGCTCCACACCATTTAAGATACACACACTTGTCAGAGACCACAGACTGATTTGTAAGTGAATATTCCACCCCAGTATAGACAGGATATGAAAACATGTTGATGTCTTAAACACAGGAACCAAAGACAGCACATCAGTACATCACACAATCAATGCTTCAAAGACTAGGAGCATTAAGTACTGAAAGATATAAAAGTTAAGATGCTGTGTTTAATTTCCATTATATATAACAACAACATACTTATCACACCTGCATCAATCTGGCCCCCTTTTGGGGAAACCCTCTTTACTACCTGAAGTACCAATTTTGTTATGAAATACTGTAGAGCTGCAGCTTAGGGACCAACACTTTGTTAACTTTGCATCTTTACACCTCTGTATCCATTTACAGCTGCTATTTTCAATTGCAGCCAGTAAGGAAAAATGTGGCAACAAACAACATTCTCAACTCTTTGAAGTGCCTCTTGGACAAAGATGTGCTTGACCAAGTACTCCCTTAAGAATGTTTATCTTTGACAAAGTTATTTCTGAACAAATTTGGGTATGAATAATTGAATTTAAGCAAATTAGTCTAGTAGGAGTGTTATAAATCAAAGTGTGAAAATAATTCTAACAGTGAGTATCTAGTTCTTTATGTGGTGCAAAAAGACCCGTCCAGAGCACAGAACCAGTCTGCAGCAATGTTAAGAGAGAATTTTGCTCTATACACAGGCCTAGCAGTGGAATGCAAACTAGAAAAGTTTTTGTTAAGAATTACTTTTGAAAAAACATTTTCAAGATTTCACTGTTAAAAAACACTAAGACTCCCACAAGTACAGCAGCATTTGCCCTCACCTGAGTAATTGTGAAACACTGACCACTACCTGCTGCTACACCAATGGCTGGGAGGGCTCTGCCTGGCAGAGGAAAAGCATAGGTTTCCAACTTCCAGATTTAAGCAAGCTTGTCACCTCTGCAACAAGCCGTCTGTCGTAATACACTAAGGCAACTGACTTTACTGCTGCAGTGTCAGATTCTGGCTCAACCTTCACTAAACAAAACCTTTGTCAATGTTTTTAAAAAGCATATATTGTAAGATTTTCCATCAAGTAGCTCCCGATTTTATGAAAATCTCTGTAAATTACGTCCAAATTAATGTTTAATTTTACAGTACAAAGCCATGAATTGCTTTCTGGAATTTTACAGACAGCAGAGAAAAAGTTTAAATACTTGAATCAGTTTTGTGAACATGCCTTAGCTTCTGGTTAAACTGAAACGCACAGAGACTATATAAAAAGGCCCTGTAACAATCAAAGATGTAGAAAGGAAATAAAACATATTCCAAGATTTAGGAACCAATATGCATAAAATCACATTCTGTTAGTTTTTACTGCCATTCACCTGCACAAATGCTGCTGTGGCTTCAAGGTATCAGCCCCAGTATTGGCCTCCACTTAACTACCCTGCCTAAAAGCACCCAAAAATCTGAAAAGTAGCATTTTGATTTGTACAGGCAAATACATCCCCACCTGGAAGCCAAGGTCCACTGACTAGGAGGGAAGTCCCAGCTCCCACCACTGCCAAACGCCCTTGTAGAACAAGAGCAGCAGCAGCAGCTGCTGAGAATGAGAACACCATTGCAGTGTTGCCGCCTTTCTGGGCTTCTCAGCGGCCTCTTTCCATTACCCAGCACTGAACAATTCCTCCCCATCCCCCAGTACTAACCAGAGCACATATTTCAAAACATTTACAATTTGTCTTGTTGCTCTCCGGACAAACAGCAATTTTGTATCTGCCAGGAACAGAAGATTCTTGAATAGGAATTATGTCAGCAAACAACCCTCATCCAGAACCGGAAACACCAGATGACATATACTGGAATACTTGCTCCTTAACACTTACAGCTTTCCTTGATATTAAAAGGCTGGCAACAAAGGAAAGCCTAGAAGGAAAGAAGGGTTAAATACATTTTACTATACACTACAAATCTTACCCAGTCAGAAACCTTCAATTGAAGAGGATGTGCAAGACATTCCCCATTTTGTCAAGCAGCAGCTTCTCATTCAACCTGAAAATTAAAGAAATTACTCTTACCTTGTTTAAAACCCCCCCACTACTCTTTGTAATTCATAAAAAATTTTAAAGGCAAACCTTACCTATGCTCATTGCCCTTCCTTTCAGGTCTAAATGCTAGACCTATTGATTTTGAGTCAACTCAAGTAGCTATCACTCAAGGAGGTTCCAAAAGGTGAAGAACTCTTGCTAGACTTTCTTCGATATTTCAGCTGTGATAAGCAGATTTAACTAGCCTTGGGAAAGCTGCTCACTATCAGCACAGTATCTTATGCCTTCACTTTTCTGGAAGTTGAAGCTGTTGCTCCTGCTGCCTTGTCATTCTTTAATTAGGCTGACTTCTCCATACTCAATAGGCTGCTGAAGTCCTGTCTTACGAGTCTCCTTAGCAATGTATGGATCAAAGAAGTACATCCTAGGTTCTGTAAAGCTGGTGAATGACTGTCCTCAGAGCTTACACTTTTCCACATCACAAACAACAACTAAGCTACCCCACCCACCTACAAAGCGGTCACTTACATCCATTTCTTAAAAGGTTGCATACAGATCTTGTTCATAAAGTTTATTATGACACTATTTTTCAAAGTTAACATTGTTGTCACAGTACAGCTACAAGAGGCCCTGTTAAAAAGAACACTGTCAATACATTCTAAAAAAATTTAGAAATACCAGATCAATTGTCAGAAGGGACATCAACCCCATTCTCCAGTTGTTCCTGCAATCAGATGCAGGGCCCAGGTGCAAGTCTACACATCTTCTAAGCGTAGGAACGTACAAAGCAAGTCAGCAAGTTAGGTGTCTCACTCCCTAGTGAGTTGTCGTTTAATTTCCCGTGTTTTCAAACTCCAAATGGGTTGTGTAAAAAATGCCTTTATTGAAGTTCAGACTCCCCACCCCCCCCACCCCAAGCCCAAATGAGTATGTACAACAGAAGTGTTCACTAAACCCACCAATTCTTATTTGAACTTCTGAGATCTTTTAGAACTTCACAGAAAAGAATAAGCAGACTTTGAAATCCATTTTGGAGGCTACCATCTTGACACTGGTTCCTTGTTTTAGTGTACTGCAGTCTAAATACACTCCAATAACAGTGTTTAAATAACATGTTTAATTTTTTTTCAAACAACACACTCATTTTTCTACCACTTCTTAAAAATTATAATTCATTATTAATATAACTGATTATGCCTTGAGCCATTTCATACATCTCTGCAGATTCATTCCTACACTGGAATTGCATTTACCTTATACTGCACATTGACCCAGAAGTGAAACAGGTGTGAGTAATTCCAATACATATTGCCAAGTGTCTGAGGATTTCTTTTATTGACTGGGTCTCTACTCGTCTGAGTCTGAACTGACAGCAAGCACTGCCCTAGCAATAGTTAAGAGAATTCACATCAAATGAGGATAAGACAGACTGCAGTGCCTTAATTTGGAGGTCAGAAGTGAGAATGAAGTACAATTTCTAGCCATATGTGCTGATAAGATTTGCTACTCCAGTGCACCAAATCCAGTTGTAGCACACTCTCACTCAACCTGTGGAAACTTGAGACTGTACCATTCTATATTGTAGGAAGTGTTTCTAGTTGACAAAATGCAACTACATCGTGTTTCAGCTTTGAGTTCTTAGCTGAGTGCAGACATCTGCAAGGGAAACAGCTTACAAACTATACTACTTAAGAGCCCACGGGGAATGGGCTTTTGGAACGCATTACCTGGGACTGTCAGTGATTACACCTGCGCTACCCTTGGCTCCCAGTCAGAAGAATGTGTCCAGAAAATTGCCTAGGGTGCATGCAAGAAAGTATATAGCCATTAAATTATTGAGGAACATACCTATTACTCTCACTATGACACCTCATTTAATTGAAACAGTGCAGTCTGGTGTGAGGGAGAAGGAAATGGGGACAAAGGAAGGGGATGAAAATTCCAAGCCACCCTCCCCAAAGTATAGTTTTATTGAAACAGAATCATTGTATATCCCAAGGAAACAGGCACTTGATTCCCCCCACCTTAACTTCTCGGGAATTACAATAAATATAAAGGTAAAAAGCAAGTTTCTTTTTCTTGTCACCCAAGACTTAAACAACTTCAGTTATCCCTTATGCATCTCAAATGAGACGGGAGACAGCTTTCATGTGTCTAAAGTTGGTCTTGTTAAAATATTTATCATGCCTTATTTTCTTGAAGCGCTAGTACTAATACAGAACTACAAATTAAAAAAATATGCACAAACCAAAAAGTAATTTTAAATTTTCATTAAGGTAAAGCTTAGTTCTATGATTCACAAACACTAATTTGAGTAACTCAATCCTAGTTATACATCTAAACAAACTATAATGCAACATACAGGTGTTTTCCCTCTGTATGCCTATGTAACTCATGTCAATGACAGTTACGTATATACACTGAGACTAGACCGCTTAAGACTGCAAATCAATAGGTGTTTCTATTGTTAACTTTAAATTAATACAAAATAGTAATTGAGAAATGCATTAATCTTCTCTATTAACTAACAAGGAAACACCCTAAACTACATTTCATTTCTGTTATAGAGTTCTCTGTACTAAATGTGGAAAAACTGAACTACACAAATATTGAAAAGTTAAAAATTCATTGATTTGTTTATTCCTGGTACCACTACCACAATTTACAGGGCAATATACCTGATGTAATGGGAAAATAAAAAGAAAAAAGAAAGACAAAGCTACAACAGAGAAAGACCTCAGGAATGTACATCTAATCGACACTACATTGCATTAATCAATAGCTGCACTTTTTGCAAACTGTGGCTATGACAGTCCTGATCAAGAAGGGTTTCCTGTTTAAGCTGCAGTAACTTTTCTGACTATGGATCATCGTTCCTTCTGTGGCAGATTTTACAGTTCCTCTAATTCATTTGGGACGACTGTCTCAAAGTAACCTGCAGCTTTCCTGACAACTCCTCGCTCTCTCTCCTGCTAAGAACTGTAGCCTGTTGAATACAGGATAAGAAAATTATTACTCTCAGTGAACAGTTGTACATTTTTAATCATCATTATAAATACACATTACACCTACCCTTTTCCTGGTAGCATTTTTAGAATCTTCTACCACCATAGCCCCCACTTCCACTTCCAGATCCATAACCACCTACAAAAAATAAGGTGTATATTGAAATTCAAGACTAATAAGGAACTTTAACTCAAAAAAACATTTTCTGTACAAAATCATGCTTACCACCATAGGGACTGCCTGAACTTCTGCCACCAAAGCTGCCACCACCTTTCATGGGACCATAGTTAGACTGCTGTTGTCCACTGTAATTGCCAAAATCATTGTAGTTTCCACTTCCACCATAATTACCTGAAGCAAATACAAATGTATGAAGTCATGTTTGTTCAACACTGAGGGCATGAAGCTTGCCAAATCATGATATCCACTCTAAAACTAAATTGTAATAGTATAAGACTATTTGAAATGGAGTTCAAGCACTTTGCACACTACTTCTATGCAAAGTGTACAAGTACCAGAAAACCCTTAGCATTTTTAGGATTAGAAAGTGGTATTTCATTGAAGATGAAAAACAAAACATGACACTGGAAAATTTATAGATTTGAGTAGGCAATCTGATATTAATCCAATAGGCCAAATTTAAGATGCCTAAAGTCAAAAAACAGCACAAGTTTCACTACCATTCTTCCACCACCCAACACTTCGCGTGTATGACAATAATCTTACACACAATTTGTTTGCTCCAAGAAGTGACAGAACTCTAATTGGCATGCTGCATACGTACATCAGAAAGTATAATCTAGCATGCAGCAGCTTTTCTCCCCAAACTTGTGGCAGACAATAAAAAAAGCTTATAAAAACTTAAGATTCATAGTCCTTACAAAGGAGAATGTGATCTACATGATGTAAACTGGTAACGGAGGACAACATCACATTTGAAGTGGTCAAAATCTTTAAAATTCTTGTACTCTGCCTCCACACACAAGTTTATCGCTGCAACTTTTTGAAAAATATATCCCAGGCAAAACAATGTTATGCTGTATCAAAGCTGATTCACACAGAAAAGAACTTTCTTTACATACTGTGGCATTCTAAGTTAAAACCTACTTGTATAACTCATTTTATGCCTATCCCTGTATCATATTCTACACATTGTAAAAAAAAAAGACCTGACTAAAAAATATGAATGTCTAATTGAAGGGGCATCTTACCACCACCAAAATTTCCTCCTTCATTGTAGCCATCATATCCTCCTCCGCCACCTCCATATCCACCACCTGGGTTTCCATATCCTGGTCCTCCACCACCACCATAACCTCCTCTGCTGCCATAACCAGGACCACCGCCATAGTTGCCACCTTTGAAGGAAAGAATCAAACTCAACACACCATAGCTAAATACGGCTAAGGAAAGATCCATTTAACAAAAAACCCCACACCAATACAGCTGCACAATAAAAATGTGCCACAGCATTTTCCCTGTATTATACTTATTGTGGTTGCCAAATTTATCTAAGCTATTTAATGGGAAAAAACACCCTTGGGTCCTGATTTTATGAACAAGTAATTACACTATACTTTCCTCAACCCTTTTTGACTTTTGATGATTGCCTTTTTCAGCTTTTTGATATTTTACACATTTCTCTTCAGATGCATTTTCGATACTCATCCAAACATCGTCATGAAAAAGATCCTACTGAGCTATGAAAGTCTTACAGTTGATTGAAAACATTTCTGGTATGACAGCTGGCCATTGCTTTATTCAGTTTTAGTAATCTCAACTGACACCAGAATCTTCATTTAGTTCTCAAAAATCATTAACAGCTGCTTCATGACCACACCATGAGATTATTTAAAGGGTAAATACAGGAGAGTATTTTTTCCATCCACCATTTTGTGAAGAAATAAAAACATTAATTCTTCAAAACTCTACAATGCAGACATTTAACTTTCACTACCACTATCATCACAATACCACCAAACTAGACTTTTGTTTCCAAGGTGAAGGTAAGTCTTACAGCTGGTTCTAACATTGGGGGGGTTGGGGGGAGGGGGAAGTGAACAATACACTTACCATCACCAAACCCATTGTATCCGTCACCACCCCCAAAGCTTCCTCTGCTCCCACCACCGCCACCGCCACCCCCATAGCCTCCTAGAACACAAAACAGATGAGAATGTTTTCCAGAACACACATTAGATGTTTAAGTCAACTGACACAGGAACTAAAAAAAAACCCCAGAAATCACATTTTATATAAATATCCCAGCCATTTACCTCTCCCACCAAAGTTTCCTCCTCGGCCAAAGTTCCCTCCACCGCCTCCGAAGTTTCCACGGCCCATGAAGTTGCCTGAGCCACCCCCACGACCTACAAAATATTTCACTTGAATTACATTAATTGAAAGCCTGTTACATAAAATAACTATGCACAACTACAACTCACCTCTCTGAGAGCTAGCAGTCTGCATTTCTTGCTTTGAGAGTGCTTTTTTCACTTCACAGTTATGTCCATTTATAGTATGATATTTCTGAACTACAGAAAATTGTGAAATAGGAAAGTTAGAAAATAACATCACAGTAATATGCTGTAAAACTCTCATACAGAGCTACTCTAAGGCATTAGCACACTTTAAAAAGGAACATTAAATCGACTCCATCTCTTACAATAGTAGTTAAATTATGAAAACACTTCATTCCACACACTGCTGTTCTGAAGTCTTACATTAACACTTTTATCCTGCAAGTCATTTCTCACCAAAGAGTTACATACCAACAATTTTATCAACTGTATCATGATCATCAAAAGTTACAAAAGCGAAGCCTCTTTTCTTTCCACTCTGCCTGTCTTCCATGACTTCTATGGTTTCAATCTTGCCATATTTTTCAAAGTACTCCCTTAAATTATATTCTTCTGTATCTTCTTTAATTCCACCAACAAATATTTTCTTTACTGTGAGATGTGCCCCAGGCTTTACAGAATCCTGCAATGCCAAAAATAACATTCAGTACTTTAAATTATTAGGTAACGATTAGGAAATACAGTTAACTGAAACACTTAACTCACCTCTCTGGAAACTGCTCTCTTTGGTTCAACCACGCGCCCATCAACCTTATGTGGTCGAGCACTCATGGCAGCATCCACCTCCTCCACACAAGAGTAAGTCACGAAGCCGAAGCCCCTGGAACGTTTTGTTTGCGGGTCTCTCATCACCTGCAAAAACACAGGGGGTACTCTGCATCTCTGTCCTAGATTAAGTACCTATGCCCTTTCAAAAGCATGAACTAACAGACACTTTACCACACAGTCCGTGAGTGTGCCCCATTTTTCAAAGTGCTCTCTCAAGCTATCATCTGTTGTTTCAAAGCTCAGACCTCCAATGAACAGCTTTCTCAACTGCTCTGGCTCCTTCGGCTCATGGCCCTACAAAATCAGAAACAGAAAACGTATTTTGAATACAAATCACAGAATCGGAATTACTAAAAATTATCTGTGCACGTTATAACTACAAATAGGTGAAATACATTTATATAAAAACAATGACTTCTAATGGGTATAGACAGCAGCAGAGTAAACAATTAATGAGGTGTGATTTGAATTAAAACACTAGTAACAACTAAAAGAGTGCTCAAACGCAAATAGTAAAGGGATTTCAATATACTAAATAACCTGGTTGCTCTCCACCCCCTGGAAGCGCATTCATTCTATGCCTGTCTTTGACTTGCAGATTGCTCTGTACAGACTAGTGATGATGCACTGCTAAATAAAAGTAAGATCTAACACTTTACAAAGCATAATCACACGGAACTATAAAAAATTTAAGGACGCAGCATACCAGAAAAAAAGGATTATTGTTCAAACTGAGTGTCTAGACTAACGGGATATCCATTTTGAAAGGTTATTTTTATGCATTTCCAAGAAATGTATCAGTTTGCAATTTCTTAGAACAGCAAATTTTTTATTTGGATAATTTTCTAATTGGAATACATGTAAGCAAGATAGCAGAAGTATGTATTTGCATGTCAGTGTTACAGGAAGCACCTCTAAAATGCAAAGTAACAGGGACTTGCGCCTTATAGATAAAAAAATGCCTTGCGTAACAACATATATGACCAGCAGTGGGGACAACTACTGGAGTAAGTTTGGTAACTTAAAAAGCATCATACAAAAACTGAGTTTAATTCAAGCTTTTGACAACATTGCCTGTATTTGACTAGGCACATTTTAAAATGTGCAAATTTTCAGGGCTGTTTTCTACAGCACAATTAAAATCAGTTTACAAGAACAACTGTGTTTCTGCTCTCTTTCAGTGCTGCATTCAGACAGGGAATTTCCCCACTCCTTTGACAGGAGTTTATGAAAAATTATTTTAAAACTTTCTCCCACCGCAAGGGAAGTCTTACCAAAAAACAACCAGATTAAAGTCTCGTTTTGCAAGCAGGCACTTCAGTGCAAGTGAAACACTCCACAACAAAGCGCCGGCCAGCTCTGCAGTGTCTGACTTCAGTTCTGCAGCATGAATGCGCAACAAACTTGACTGTTTCTGCTGCAGTGCGTTAACCAGACTAGATGCAGCATTACCCTGAGAGGTGAACTATGCAAAACCAGCCACAGACTTCTATGTATAGACATCCTGCTTCAGACCTGAAGTGCTTTAACTTCTGCCATGGTGCTAGGGCTGGTCAGGAAGGTGTACATCCCTTTGAGTGAGATTTTCTAAATTATACAGTGCTTTAGCAAATAGGTGGTTTATAATGTTCAGGTTGTACTACAGGAAACAACAGCTAAGGTTATGAAAAGCTGGCTGGGAAGCCAATTGCTGCCCTTAGATCTGCTAAACTTAGTGAGGAACTGGCCCAGCATTCTCAGTTACAGCTATCTATTTAAGGATTTTTTACTACTAGAGTATTATATAAATGATTAACAGTCAATGATCCTGTGACTACAAAGTAAAGCTCTTCTACTGTCTTCTAAGTGGTCTGAACTACAAAATTATAATTAAAAAAATCTCCCTTTAACTATATGTAAACTTAAAACTTTATAGGTTAACACATCTACTTCATATAGAAACTGCTTCAGGCCAAGTGTTGTTTTCTGTTCCTGTTTTTTTGTTGTTGTTTTTAAATCTACTGAAAATACTTAATTTTTACCTGGGTTATGTCAAAGCTAGGATCACTAGGTGTTTCAAACTGTCTTACACGCATGAAAGGAAATTTATTTTGTGAAACTGTAGTTTAGACTACTCCAAAAATGAAAGATACCTATGTAAGGAAAAACTGGACAGACTTCTCACAATTCTAATACATCCCTCAAGGCTATGAGGGTTTTCAGCTAACAGCTCAGACTGCCTTTACCTTAAAAGAATGACCACGCAACTTTTCACGTCATTCCTGAAAGGAAAGTTTAGTCCTTTTTGTGCTTATTGTTATTATGGGCACATAAAACTGCCGTTCTCCTACAGGAGAAAGAACACCTGCTGTTACAGCCGCTCTCTTCTACTGGAGAGGAACTATACTCAGGGCACATCTACGTTAAAGGAACTCTACAGAGAAATAAAATGCAGTGTTTTCTTAAGAAAATTTTTTTCAGGCAATTTGTTCTCACTGCAGTTTTCAGTGCTGTCCTCTATCGCACAACATACTGTTTTCTCAGTCATTCTGACGGGAGTTACTCATTCATAGCAGCAGTCTCTCCTGGGCAGCCATTACTGTGCAAAACCTCTTTCCCTTCCTCCTCAGTTAACTACCACACTGCTCCGACGCAATCAGCAGGCTGCCTCCCACTCACTGCCCCCGCAGGCCAGAACGCCATTTTGCAGCACGCCTCTGGTCGGGGGCGGGGAGCGCAGCTGTAAAAACGCCCAGTCCGCCTTTAGCCGGCAAGACGCTTTGTCTCTCCCCCGAAGCTGTTTAAGGGGCTTTCAAACACATTAACGGGTTCGGAAGATACAGGGAACTTTCTCTCCTGCGCCGACGGCGCGTTCCTGCCCCCAGGCCAGGCTGTGCGCAGCGGGGCCGCCTCCATTTTGTTGAGCGGCCGCGGCTCCCGCGCCGCCAAGATGGCGGCAGGGCGGGCGCGCGGGGCCAGCGCCGCAGTGGCGCCATGGGCGGGGCCCGCGGCCCGGGCGGAGCGCAGGGACAGCCGGCGCTGCGGGCACGGCCGGCGCTGCGGGCACGGCCCGCCCCGCGCCCCCGACAGCCAAATCCCCCATCACTGCTTCCTGGCGCCTACCGAAACCCCCCAACACTCGGCACAGTCTAACTGTACCTCGCATACGAGGGGAAGAAAAGATAGCAGCTAGAATCCCTGATTCCTGGAAAAATCCTAATCCTTGCAGAAATCCTGATGCCTTTTCACAACGCTGCTGCAGATACACACTGCCTCTAGCCTCAGGCTGCCATCAAGTGAAATTTCCTATGGCAGGCCTTTTGAAAATCCACCCTTTCGGAGCAGCAGTGCTTCTCTCTAGAGGCAGAGGTTCCAGGAGGAGCCCTCCAATGCATTTTACCTCCATGAGCAGCACCAGGTGTCCACAAAATGCTTGACACCACACCTAACTCAGCTGTGGATAAACCTGAGACCCCCCTGTCCCCGGAGCAGTATAATCCTTGACTGCCTTCTGAAACCAGAAAGCTAACAGGCAACTGCGGCCTCTGCACCCTTCTCTGTCAAATATTTTCCAGAAACTCAATAGGTTTTAAGCTCATTCCAGGGCAAGCTACTTTTGTGAACTACAAGAGCTTCTTTAGTATGTGGCTGAGCGACCCCAGTTACACTCTATCCAAAGTCCTAATCAGCGAGAGAGTTTCAATATTCCTTCCAGAAGGACTTTACACACCTTAGTTCAGTACAAAATAACCATATGCTACCAGACGCATGCAACTTCGACAAGGTTTGTTCTTAATTCAATTGTATAGGCCCTCCCACATTGCAGTAGTATATCATTCTAGAAAAAAAAGTTGGTTTCAACTAGCTAAAATATTCAGGCATCCTGAAAAAATGTTAGAAAGCAAGCAAATCCAAATAAACAATCAGAAAATGCCTCAGTTACAAGCTATATAGGCATATTTAATACCCTTTTTGCTGATCTTAAAATTACTTTCCGAAGGGTATAAAGAACTTTCCCCCCTCCCATTTCCACACCCTGCCCCAAAGTAACTAGCTCCCATCCTCCCAGAAACAGCCCCAACATCTTCTCTATACTACGCACCTTATTCAGTCTACGGTATTTCTGCTAGAAGCAAAAGAAAACAGTTATTTTTACTTAGTACAGCTCGCTTTCATTTGCAGTGACTATCAGGCAACCATTTTTTTTAATTAAAAAAAAAAAAAAAAAAAGGAAAAACAGAACCTGTCTTCATTCCCACTAAAAACAGGACTTTGAAGATACGAAGTAATCAAGTTCCTGCTGATACTCTGAGGATGCATAAATTTCTTAATAATTATACCTTGTTTTAATCAGAAACATATATTTAATAGGTTTTGTCATAACAGAAAACTAGAAAAGCAAAAGTTCCCCCGTTATGCTTAATACCCACCCCTTAAAACTGTAAGCAATAAACTTCAATTTAAAGTTACTCTGCTAAGACAGGGATGAAGAAGGTACAAAAAAGCACGTTCTTTATTAATATATCAGATAGAAATAGGTAACTTAGGTTTTTTTCATATTTCCCCCTTAAAACTACTTTTTTTAAATAAAAAAGCAACCTGCTCACCTGTGAGGATCGTCTTCCTTTCCTCTTGTAGTCTTCCACATCTCTCTCTTCCTTAATAGCAGCCATTTTGGAAGGGTACTCTAACTCAGCCTTTCTTTCAGATCTAGGAAACCTAGAAAACAGGTTGGATGTCAGTACGTGCCCGAAATCCTGGGACACGGACCCTTCTCTGGCTGAAATCCACGGGTGTGACTTTAAAAGAGGAAAAGGGTGAAAGTAGAAAAAAAAAAATCGAAGCAGTTAAAAGGGTAAAAATCCTCGGCCTATTTTGCCAACAATTATGAAGAGCTACAGAAAGTAGATCACTAACCTAGAGAAGCTCCTTTTACAACTATTGGAATAACTAGGTACAATGCTAAAATCTGTAGAAAACCTCTATTACTGTTTTACATAACTATCATGAATACAATTGATAAAAGGCAAGGAAATTCTACCTTTACTACTCAAACCCCCTACCATAAATTCTACTTCTCTGGATTTTAAACACAAAAACACGTAACAATTTGCAAATATTGCTTGTAAGAAGTATCTGATGTGTAACCTATTGTAATAACGAATCCAGCAATGTGTAACACTACAGGATGTGTTAAATGTTTTCTGTACTGAAAGGCATTTTCCACTAACAGTAGTGGAATTTACTGAGTCTACCTTGCAACATCAGAAATTTTAACAGCTGATCCTCAGCAATGTATGGCAGTAGACATTTGCATCCAAATACCTACACATTCAAACAAAAAACCATGTTCCCTATAGCCTTTATTCTTTAATAATTTCTGAGATCATTAAGTTACTTGTCTTAGTATAAATGTATTGGTATCTTCGGCCACAAGTCACCACTACTTTGGATATTTCTTCAAACATTGTAATGGAAAATGAAATGCAATTCTTGTGTTGCATTAAAATCGTAGCTATTTACAAGATTAGGTGAGTTTTTGTCTCTTTGGGTTATGGGTTTCTAAAAAAGTTTTCTTCATGCAAATACTACACAGAAAAAGGCAGGCAGGTCACTACTAATGACCAGTATGTGCTGTTATTCATATTGGAAATGATTAATTAATATAATTCCATGTTAAAATCCAGTTTCAAATTAAATTTAACTGTGAAATCTTGAGTATCATGATTTAAGGCACTAACATCAAAGTGTTTGTATTACCTTCAGTTCCTCCACATACAGTATTAAACTTGCTCTTTAAACCCTTTAAATCAAATATCAGTTTGAATTAGGATATTAGGATATTATGTGCTTCGTAGAAGCTGTTCAGTTCTTAAAGTTAAACAGGGCAGATATGAAACAAAACATTAACAGTTCAAAGGCTTTTTATAAACAAGCTGTACGGCAAAATAAAACTTTGGGAATTGTCAGGAAGGGAAGGGATAAACTTACTTAAATACTTTTTGTAAGTAATGGAAAGTATGCAAATCCCACTGATTCTGCCACCTGCTGCTTCCCCCAGTGAGCCTCAAAGTTGGCCAACATAAAGCTCCAGGGCATGGACTCTGTGGGCCATGACAGAGCGTTGTCTTCTTGCTAATGCACACTATCAGCTGAGGAGGAGCACAGGTATCATTAAATGCTAGTTAAACTAGCATTGAACATTATGCACTGCAACTATAGAAGTCAAAGTAGTCTCAGAGCAAATCTGTTAGTTACAATGAGGAAAAAAGTCACTAGGAGATGTCTCGTTACTCAAATGACCTTACAATGCTGCTGTATCTCTTACAGGAGACAAGAAGCTAATAGAGGCAAAACCGACATTCCCAAGACGGAAGTTTACTGTCCAATCACAGAATACTAGAGAGATGTATTGGCCTTTTCTGTAAATTGCCAAAGTTGGATGTAAAGTGCACATGCTAGTATACTGTACTAAATCTAAAAAAAACAAACCACTTTCGGCCCTGAGTGTGTTGGTAGTTTATTCCCAACGCCAATAGGAATGTCTGCCTGGAAAAGAACCCCAAGATAAACATTTAATGTCTTATGTGATAGGTTTCCAAGCTTTACTGAAGCATGCTCAAATGCTCCGAACACATCACCCCCTCCAGTTAAACCCTAAAGCTGCTAAAACAATTGCTTACATGGAAAAGTTATTTTTAGCTGTTTTGCTAAGGGATCCAGTTTCTTCTCTGCTTCTAATACAGGAACAGAAACTAGTGTGATCTGTTCGTTTCTCTGTCTTAATTTTATAGGGTTTCATCTCGCAATAAAAGGAATAAAGATAAATGTCACACAAAAACCCCTGCACTATTTTTGCTCACCACACTCTGAAATGCTTGAGGAAAAAAACTTAGGTTTTGAGGAAAGAAAAGCAAGGGAGGGGAATATCGTGCCTATTTCCCTCCAAGTAGGGCGGGGACGATTGTTGTATTTGATCTCGACTTCCATCAAGTTTGGGGTATCTGAACCAAGGTTTGTACACGGCTGCCTCTTCGTGCTGCATACCAACATAATGGGTGGATGCCACCGAACGTCGTGGCTCCTGGGCATGTATGGTTGAAGGAGTGGGAAAAGAGAGCTCAGTACTTTGCTTTCCCGCACCTCTCTGGGCAATAAGCTCGCTACACGTGTCCCTCCTGGGAATGGGAACGGGTGAGGGATATTAGGGAGGTGATGAAACATGTACCAGCAGTCCCCTACAAGAAGCAGCGTACTACACAACGCGATCTTAATGCCTTAAAAGTCTGTTCCGAGGAAAATGAGTGTGTAAAGAATATGCCTGGCGCACTACTCCAGGTCGCTGACATGGCGGGGAGGGGGGGGGGGCAGGGCAGAAGAACAAAGNAAGAACACAGGGAGGACAGAACAATGACACACGCACGTGCGGGGCTCGCCTCTCCCTACTCCTACCCGAATCCGCGCCCAGGTGTTTCGGTGCGCCCAGGATTGTTGCGGAGGGCTTTGCTGCCCACAGCCCTGCCAGGGCCCGAGGGCTGGGCCGCTCTCGCCGACACGCCGGAGCGCTGCGAAATGGCGGCCGCAGCCCCCAGTGCCGCGAGGCGGAAGCGCTGACTCTCCCGCTCCCTCCCTCTTCCTGTCCGCGCCATTGCGGAATAGCGCGTCGTGTCGCAAGGGAAAGCGGGTTTGGAGAGCGGCAGGAACGCTACAAGGCGGCGGCGGCTGCGGGAACCGCAAGGGGCTTCGTGACGTGGCCCTCCCTCCCCGCGCCCTCCCGCCTGCCTGCGTCCGGGGGCTCAGGCAGAGATCGAGCCGCTCCAGCTCCGTGCGGCACAGGAAGAGCGGCCTGGCCTCCCCCCCTCGATCGAGCCCAGCGGTCCGCTCCCCGTTACCTCCATTTTGTGTCCGGACTCGCCTCGCGCAGCGCCAATATGGAGCCAGGCGGGGGCGCGGGGNNNNGGGGTGTCACGTGGCGGGAAGGCGGGCTGGGGCCGCGCGCGCGCCGAGCCCGTTACCGCTTTTCTTCTCGGGGCCCGCAGCCCCTGCCCCCGCCCGCGCGCCCCGCGCGGCGCCTTCTCCGCCGGGAGGGCGGAAAAGAGCCGAGAGCGAGGGAAGGCAGGCAGAAGGAAGGTGGGGAGTGGGGTGTAGAAGAGAGAAGAGACGAGATACCACCGTGCCAGACGTTCAGCGAAAGCGCCTCCTCTGCCCCGTCGGTCCCACGCCAGCCGCCGGCCCCGCGCACGAACAGCCGCCCGCTGTGGGGGTGGCAGCGCCGGCGCAGAGGCGACTGGCGCGCGGCTGGCCCCGCCCCCCCGGACGTAACGCCGCCCCCGCCCCTCCATGCGCGCGCAGGGCGGTATCCGCGCGGCTGAGGGGCCTGGCGGCCCTGAGGGCGCTGTGTGCGGGGAAAAGAGGGAAAGGAGCGAGCGCGGCCTGGGCAGGGCACCGGCACCGCAGATCGGGGTCTGCCCGAAGCCCCCAGGACCTTCTGGAAGTTATTTGTCCCCACGTATTGTTTTAATCCTGGAGATGCTGCAAGGACGGAGCTGAAGATGGGCTCTCCAGGGCCTGCTCAGCGCCACCCTTTGAACTGAGGGTGGGTTACCAAAACAAATCCAGACGATAAGTTTCACAAACTTACCTACGTAAGGCAGATCTTGCTGATGTCTTGTAATGGCGTTTGTCATCATAAGCTTGCATAGAGAGTTAAAAAGAAAGGGTATTCTGCAAGACTTTCATATAGAGTAAGGCATAGTTAAGCATACGCATTACAAATCTTTCTTACCTGAAAAATGACATCCGGAGAACAGCATTATAAAGATCTGCCATTAAAGTCAATGTTTTTTGGGGCTTGGTTATCTCTATCCTCTTGCAGTATCAGTGACTATTACAGTAAGATGACCTAACCTAAGCAAGAGGAGTTGGCATTTAGGGCCTTTAAAAATATCTTTATGCTCTGTCAAGGAGTAAACCAGTTGATGTGGTTTTACTGAATAACAGGAAGTTTAGTATTGGCTGCTAATTTAATTTATTTATTTTACCCTGCAGTTTCTAAAAAAACCTCACACAAACAAAAAACCCCCCAAAAAACTGAGTTTCAGACTGGCATGTTTTATTTAGGTAAAGGTTTCAAAACCTTTTTGATTAACAAAAGAGAAATTCCCGCTAGGTCTAGAAATGTTCTCACTGCTATTGTATATAGAAGTCGAAACAAGTTTTCAGATCATTCCTGCACCTTTGTGAGAAGGTAGATTCCTTCACAGAAAGTAAAACTCACTGAAAATCTCAGCAATCTCCAGATATTCTTTGCACTGAGGCCAAAACCAACAATTTATCATCTTCCTTTCCTCAATCAAGTAAACCACAGAATAGAACTTTTTATTTAAAATAAAATTCTTCATGTATATTGGTTATTCTCTTGCCTGTTACCCACAGGATGAGAGTACTGAAAGACAGACAACAACAGCACTGGCTAAACGCGTCTCTTAGTTTCAAAGGTTCTTGTAGTTTACACAGGAGCTGCCTCACTGAATTTGAAGAATTCCATGCCTTTATTAGTTTGATTGTCATTCATTTCACATTTAGCTGTTATTCATGGAGGCTGATTTTCTTGCAGTTTCATTTGGTTGCACAGCCATAGGCACATCACATTTGAATTCTACAGTTTCAGCTCATGATCGCCCTCCCCTATGTCTATTCAACTGCACAGAAAGTAGTAATTTTATCATACTGTGCTTACTGCACTACATGAAAGACAAGCCACTAAATGAAGGAGATGCCCATTTTACAAAGATTCACACTTGCAAATGAAAATTATCTGCAAGTTTGAGGGCTTAGATTAAAAATATATATAATTTTGATTTCCGGCAAACAATTTTCTGATAGCTAAGTGTTTTCAGGTCGGTTGTCAGGTTACCTAGTAGAATATTGCTTCCCATTTTAGGTCACCCATTTTCCTAAGTGAAAGTGTAGAATTTAAAATACCAGTATCTATTCTGGCTGATGTAGTTTCATAGTCAGATGACGTTTCATATTATATAGCAGATGCGGTATTGGTCTTCCATGCAGGTGGCTAACATGCTTTTCTTTTTACTAGCAATGTTTGCAAATGTAATCTCTTTGTGAACCAAGGAAACAGTGATGTTCTAGTTGAAAAACCTTCACAAAAAAACAGTGCGAAAGTCTGTCAGTGTTTATATATTTCCATGGTTGGAATGTCAGTTTCTCTTCATTGACCTTTTTTGTTGTGAGTTTGTTGGAGGTTTTTATTGCTTGATTCTTATACAGCATTTGTTTGTGAAGTGAATCTTTGAATATGTAAATATTGGTGAAATTGTCCAAAGGTTTTTTTAGTGTTACATAGAGTTTAAGAGGCGAATCTGAAATTTCTCTTGAACTTCAATCTCTAGAATAGTAATGTTGATGGAGCCAAATCACTGAAATAAATATATTTTCTATAAGCCTCTGAGAGTACAGAAACAAATCGACTCATTATTAATTGAATGTTAGTATTGTCATGATAGTTTTGCAAATGTGGTTGATTTGAATATATTTAACTTATTTATTTAAGTTATATATTTAACTTTCATACTTTAAAAAAGATACAGACTACAATTTTGATAAGAAGGCCCGAGTGCAAGGCGTTCATGTGAGCTTCAGGACAAAAGATTGTTTAACATTCCGTTCTTTTTTCTGAGTTGTAGAAATATGGTATATTTAAATATGGGCAAGTGTTACTGCAGACACTTGACTATTGTGCAAGCTTCCTTGCAAAATAAGACAACAACACTGCAGCTTCTGCTATCTTCTTGATTTGGAAGCAATTGTTTTCGTCTCTGAATTTGATTTAAATTGCTGAGCTTCACTGAACAAAGACAGGATAATATACTAGTGTAAAGTCTTGTAACATTTTTGCAATTCTTGTATGCAGTTTAGACTGCGTGAAGGCTGTTTACTTCATTTAAAAATACATAGAGCAAAAAACTAATTATTTTTAGTATGATTATGCTACAGTATTTGCTTTATTTCAGTAATTTTTAATAATATTCTTTATATATATATATATACAGACGTATGTGTATATATACATATATTTACACACACACACACACACACACACACACACACACACACACTCTCCAAAACAAACAAATCCTAAAGACCCTTTCCACTACAGGTTATGCCAATCAAGTGTTTTGTGCCCCAGAACTCTGGCAGTCTCTGCAGGACTTAGTTGCAGTGGTTTGAGAAAGCTTTCTGTCTGGTTTTTTTCCCCATGGTAGTTACTCAATGCATGCAGACACATCACCTGCTTCAATGTGAACTCTCTTATTTTAATTTTAATAATTAATAAAGACATGTTTGAAGTAATATGTCAGTCTATGAGCTAGTTTGAAGTGAAAACACACATACTTATCTACGAGCCTAGTACAGGTTTAGTAATCTCCAGCACGTATTTTGGAAATAGCACCAAACTCTTGTTACTCTGTCCATTACAATCCATCTGTCAGAGACCTTAGATCAATTTTGCATGACTTCTGTTCCTCGAGAGCTATATCTGAGAGCTGTCATCCAAGAAATGAGAGAGAGCAAACAATTTTGAGCAGCTCAATTAAAAATACTTTTAAACTGCTTTCCCTTTGTGTATTTCAGTTTCATTCAGGGTCACAGGATTAATTCTTTCTACAAAGAAAGAATTAATCTTTACATAAAAGGTTTATTCTTCACAAGATTTTGTATTTGTACCAGATATGTAATATGGAAAATAATCCTGCATTTTGGATTGATATAAGTATGAATAGTTTCCTAAACATTTCTTTTTTCCTTTTGTTTTGCTCTTCTTTGTATGCTAATTAAATCCAAACTTCTTAGACTTTATTTTATTCCATAATCTGCTTTGCCCATCTTGTATCTAAATTTTCTTTTAAAAATTTTATTTTCTTGAACCCTTCTGACAAAAATGAAAGGAAGATCTGTGCATTGGCAATGATACTAGGACTAAACAAACAATAAAGCCACTACCAGTGAAGGTGAAATAGCGTGATGAGATGCCATTATAACATAGCTGGCTCTGTAACTTTGTGCCCAAGAATTTCACTTTTTCTGTCTATGTCTTAGGATAGGGCCAGTTCTGTTACTAGCAGAATTATGCCCCAGACAAAGTGTAAAGGTGTCATGTTTAAGTGTCAACAGTCATAATTAAGGAGCTTACTTCAGATAAAGAAACCTATGCCTAACATTTTGTGTGATTTAGAATAGGCTCTATGGTAAATTTAGGGCTTTCTTAAAAGCAGTATTCGTTTATGCTAGAATTTTCTTCGTTAGCAAACACACATTTTCTTTAAATGTAGGTCAAATAGAAAGGAATTTATGTATTGCTAAGGGAAAAAAGAACGTGATTTACAGTTGAAAACTCCAGGTAAAATGAAGTTTAATATGTTTCAGATGCCTGTGCATATGGTGTCAGCTCTTCTAAAATTCGTGTAATAAAATCATCATAGCTGGGAAAAAGGTAAGAAATGCAAAATTTCTAAAATTTTTAATTTGGATTTATTTGTCTACACAGGAAGAAAAAACGCCTTGAAATGTAGAAGAAAGAAGAAAAATGGAGGATATAGCAGGTAATATCTCCTGTTCTTGAAATCAAAATTGTAAAACACAATATATAATTGTGTGTGACCATAGTGTTCATTCTGTGTTACTAAGATTTGCAAAACACTAGTTAGAGGTAATTGTACAACTAACTAACCAGTAAATAGTATTTGGTACATTTTATTAAGGCAAGGAGGTGGATTTCTTCCTTGCATACGAATCTGTACAAGAGAGTAGAGCAGAGGAAATAAATCTTGTTCTTCCCTTGACTGCAATGCAGATCTGGCTCTGGGAGGGGTTTTCATACCCTCACGGATCGAACACGTGGTCGGTGCACAGCCAATCGTTCGCCTCACATCTGGCGCTGGGTCTGTGTGGCTCAGAACGCCCCTCTGACTGCTAAACGAGAAAACCTCTTGCTTTTTTCTTAAATTGAATTTGCACACATTCTTCAGACTGTGATTTATATCAAACGTAGTTTTAACTGTTTAGCTGGTACACACTGTAGCTACCCTAACAATTGTTTGCCCAATACGTGTCACAGGCAACATTTTTTTTAAAAACACAGCAACGTAGACCACCCTGCTCCTGTGCTTACTCTCCATACTGTGCTCTAAGCTGCTAGGATCGTGCTTTTTGATGGCATGCTGTGTTTTAGTCTGTTTGTAAATTGTACTCCACTTTCAAGTCTTACATACCTTTGCAAGTCATGTATTTCAAAATGCATTTAATTGATTTTTTACATAATTATTTTCTGGTCTGTTGCTGCTGAGAAATAGTTTATTCTTTTTATAACACGTATTTGTGATTTTTAGATTGCTGTGATATAAGGATGTATGTACAGTTCTTCATATATAGCATGAAACATACATGAATAAGGCCATGTCTTTCAAAAGCTGCCAAAATAAATTTAAAATTCTGGAGAGTAATAGCACATATGCTAATGTTTGCATTTGGAACAGGTATTAGGAATTTGGAGTTAGGGCATATCTCTTTTTAAAAAATGGAGTCTCCATAATGAATTCTATATAAAGTTTGGTTTTTTTCCCTGACGTAGAGATTTTGTATTTAGTTAGAAAAGGATGTTGCTAAATACAAAATATTACGTTCTAAGATATGAGACGTTTTAGTTTAAACCCATATCATAAGGATTATAAGAGTTTCTGCCAAGTATCTTATACTTCTCTCTCCCTACATTTAAAGAGATTGTATTGACCAATACTGGGAGTTAGTGGAGATGCTGGAAAAGTAGAATAAAACCACAGAAAATGTCAAGAATCAGTCTACTCATTGTGGCTGATTATATCACTTAATTAAGAGAAATATATTGAAACTGCAGAGAGTGTAGCCAAAGGTGTGGAAAGTGAAGCTGGTAATTAGTCATTTGTACATTCAGAGACCTCAAGTGTACCAGCTGATGTATTCCATGGAAAATTGTGTTATTAGTTTAAGACAATGCTCTGTAATGCTAGAGTATTTGCCAGGGAAATGGCTGCACATGCTTGTTTGCCAAATATTGTAGGTCATGTGCAATAAACACAGTTTGAAAATGCTGAGTAGTGGAAATATTTATGGCAATAAATAACCTGATTCCATTTCTGCCTTCAGGACAGACATGGTTTGAATTCATTGGCCATATTATTAATCATTTTCTATGTGTTAGTAAGAGGATGGTAATATAAGTAGGTAGATTATGCAAGAGACATCTAACATAAGGTCAATGATCTAATTTAAAAAATGTATTAATGTTTAACTTTCAAACAAGTTACTTCATATAAATGGGAACATTTGAGATTTGAAATGTTCCTGATTTGCTTTTGGAAAAATGACAGAAAAATATTTTTTGTGCAGTTTTCCCTGAAACCTGTCACTTAGTGAAATGTGATATAAAAACTAGTACCTTTTTAATGTTTGTAGCAATAACGTTGTAGTTGTTTCATCTGCATTTAACATGCATTTCATCAATCTACATTTTCCAGATGTCAGAGAACTTGGTTGCAATAACTTGTGCCAGATATAGTTAAAATGTAATTTGATTTTGTCTTTCTTAAGGGATTTAATAAACTATCTAGCAATGTCCTCAACATGTACAAAAAATTCTAGACAAAGGCTCTAGAATTGTGAAACCAGATGCTTTTCTGGTGTCTGATTCTTGCTTGTGCTTTATGTTGGCTGAGGATGAGGCCTGCAGTCTACAGAGACACAAGTAATTTGCAGATACTGTCCATTCTCTTATTCTTTCTGGGTGCCATTTCTGAGGCTTGTTAGTAAAAACATGCAGATAAATGGGTCTGTTTGCTTCACTTCAGGGAGGCCACCTTGAAGAAGCATCACCCAGGAGTCTGTGACTTCAGGATTTCTTTTGAAGTTTAGTCACCCGGTAGAGCTGTACGGTTGGAGGCACTTGCTGTTGTACCACAGAATTTCTTCAATTTAAGTGTCTATCAGTAGAAAAGATTTTATTTTGAAATAAAGACAGGTACTTGCAACATGTAAATATAGAAAACATGCCGCTTGCTATTTTTGTTGGTTAAAATTGCCATTTTACGTAAGCAAGAATTAGCTGCTTTTTTATGCCCTCATATGGACATGTGCCAACCCTCCAGTACACCTGTTGCTTTTACCTCCATCTCGTGAAATTAGCTCTGGGGTTACATTAATTAGTTATTTTTATTTCCGTTCTGTAGTCCAGTGCTTGAACAAAGCCTCTGTCTTGTGTGTTTTTTAAGATTAATAACCTTGCAAGAGTTTCACAAAGCACACTGATGCAATTATGTAGCACATCCCAGTGGAAAATTAGGACTACTATATCAGACCTGGAGCAGCAAGGCAATATTCCAAGCTGACTGCTGGAAACCACAAATCTTGACCATTATTGCAAAACTTGTGATAGGAACACAAAGAAGAGTATTATTACCCAGTCATGAAGTATTAAATTATACATGACTGCAGCACTGCTGAAACATCAGCTACCAGCCTAAAGGGCTTCCTTTTTCTGTTTTGTTCGCTTCAATAACAAGAGACAGATTTTCCTGGTTTGACCTTTGGATTAAATCTGTCAATATTGATTTTAAAGTCTGCCTACAGTCCATTTTTTGAACCCAAGTCCTTTCTCTTTTTTTTTTTTTCCCCCCCCACCCTGTGAAACCAGTATCTGAGGTCCCAAGTATGTATGTTTTCAAGTGTTTTACATATATTTTAGTCTCAGGATGCTGGGGAAATTGTCAGTGTGTAAGCTGAAAAATGTCTTTGCAAGTTTCATCCCATTATTAGGGTTTTACTTTAGTGGTATTCCACTATATTATATAAAAATAATACCTAAATTTTAATCTGTTTTAGAAAGACTCCTATACATATATGCAGTAGCAAGTTTCTTTACCCTAATGAAAGCTGATTACTGGACCTAAACAGCTGAATTACTTCTCTGTGAAAGGTAATAAGGTGAAGGAAGTATTTTGGTACAAAATAGTTTCTTTTGGAACGTGCTTTCCCTACCATTTGCTGCTAGATATTATCTCAGCTTAATAACTGTCCCACAGACCTTTGATTCCTCATAGCAGGGACCATGTTGCTTTGTTGTCTGCCTTACATAAATGGTATTGATGTGTTAGAACCCACATTATTTAGTACTGTATGAAACCCACCAGTGCAGAAGATCTCCCCAGACCCTGCCAAAACTATTGCAGACCTTCATTAGAGTCTCATGGTCACTGGTGCTCTTCCTGCGTCTCCGTGAGTGTTCCTGCTTCCCCTGAGGAGTGCATAGGAAATTTGCTACATAATACTGTAGGACTGCAGCCTTGCAAGTTCACAGTGTAGATAGGATGATTTGGGGAGAGAAGAAGACTGTCTTTGTTGTGACAGTCAGATGTGCTTTAACCATTCTGTGAGGAACTGGGTTATAAATACACACAGAATAATGACTATTTTGAAAAATGCAACTTATACATAGTCTGTGTGTTTCTAATAAAATCTGGCAAAATGCTGCTTTCATAATGCTGAATTTGAATACTTTTTTCTGGTGGTTGGTTGGTGGGGTTTTTGTTCTTTTTTATTATTTTTTTTTTTTACTACTGGCAGATTTGCTGTCATTTCTGTTTTAATTGAATCCTGCATCCCATAATTTAACATGTTGGATTGTGAATTAAAGCATCTGAAGTGTAGGCCCACATTCCTCTCTCCCTACTGCTTTCTGAAGATGGTAACTTCCAGCAGGGGAGGTACCCAGACAACAGGCATTGTGCAAATGACTTGAATCTCTGCAGGTGTTGGCTCATTTCTAATCTGGTGCCACATGTTGTTATGAGTAATTTGTGACTTTCCTCAGAGTAGAAAGTGTGTATGTTTTTCCTTTTTTTTGAATGTATATGCTGCAATAGTAATTAAGCGGAATGTTGAAGTATTAATGCAGTTTGTTTTATTAGTTCGGCAATGCTGCCTCAGCAATTATTGCTCAACAGGCAGACTTTGTTCAGGAAAAATAAAAAATCAAGGTGAGGCATGGCAAGGAAGAAAGTAATTGGCTCCTAGCTAATCAGAAAGAATACTTTTTTCTTTTCTTTTTTTTTTCCCTGTTGTTCTTAAAAATAATATATAGCAGAGGAAAAATGTATCAGAAAGAAGGGTCTTGAGGAACTTAATAGGGGCAGGTTATGGAAACAAACTGTTTTCTTTCTGTTTAAGTGCTTGGTAAATTTCAGGCTCTGGACCTTTCTGTGATTATAGTCACAGATAAGGTAATTGTACTAATTCAGCTAGAATTGGTATAAAACTAGAGCAAGGAACAACAGAATAAACAGTGGAGTCCATCTAGAGCTTACTTAAATATATTTATGTAATAGGCTTAAAGATTTCCACTGAAGTTTACATTTATTATTCTAGTGATATGTCCAGGCTCAAAAAATTCAAATTCCAAGATGCATTTTTTCACAATCTGGAGGTGTTTTTTTTCCAGGTTTGCTTTCTGATCTCTCAGTAGATGTTGTTTTTTACTTTTTTACTCTTGAGTGTACCTGCCCTTTTTTTTTCAATTTTTGATTGTGTCTTCCATTTTTATTACTATCATCTGATTTAAAAAATGTAAAAATTTTAAGTTAATGATAATTCTATTTTTAGAATTTATTTTTATATTTCTAGTTTGTATTTTTCTTCAGCTTCTACTTTTGTTTTAAAGTAAGATGGCTGTTATAACACATAGTAAATTTCATTAAATGTTAATAAGTAATTTTTATTATTGCACAGCATGCCCCTACAATTGGTCCTTGGTAAAGAAGGAGTCATTCTTTACAAAACTGATTGGATGACTGGGATCCGGCTTATTCCTGAATGGTGGATCTAAATGTTTCAGTTTCATAATAGTGATGATACTGATTTAATATATCAGTTCTATTGCACATGAAAACATTTTGAACCATAAATTCAACCCCATTTGTTGAAATAATCTATTTATTCAAGATATGAATAAAAATTAAACTTTACCCTGTGTGTTTAGTTCAATATTACATTGCTAAATCATATGACATTTCTCTTAATTTGACAGTGTCCAAGAGGAGTGCCAAACTTAATGCTAGTTGTAAGAATACCATTTGTTTTTAACTAATAAAGGTGGTGGGTTTTGTGTGGCATAATATTTGTAACCATCTTCTCATACATAAACAAATTGAATAGATTAAGCAGTGTCAGATTTAAAATCTTGTATGTTTTGTCTAACATCCCAGGTAAGGTAGGTTAATGGTACACTACACCATTTCTATATTTCTTTGAGAAGAATCGGGATTTGGGATATCAAACCTGAATCCCGATTGTGAAGGAAGACATTAAATATTTTTGAAATCACTACAGTAGTATTATCTGAAAAAATGCTGAATTCTTGAGTATGAACTCTTTGAGCTTTTAGTACTAAGGCTGTCATCTAACCAACTTTGGGGTTGGTTACATATCAAGCTGTAATATAGGGTTCTTATTAGAATAATATATACTAGCATTGAATAAACAGTTGCTAAATTCCAAAAAAGAAGATGAACCTCTCTCAAAAGTATTCAGTTACAAACAGTGCATTTTTCAAATCAGCCTCAGGTGATGACTTACACATTTTGTTTTATTCCCAAAGCAGCTTTGTATACGATTTAAAGCAGTGACAATTACTGGTATTATGAAGCCTGGTTTAGCTTAGTGAGTGTGTCACTCCCCCTACCTGCCCCCCCCACCATTCCACATATAAATACTGAGAAGCTTGGCATAAAGAATGCAGCCTAGGGCATACCCCATAAAACTTATAATGCAATTAAATGAACAATTTCTGCTGGAAATAAAATGGGCATGTTGAGTAGAATATGAATTAAACCAGGCAAGAACAGTCAGACAACCTTTCGTAGTACTCCAGGCTCTTTGAAAGAACCCCCAGGGTCAGCAGTACCAAATGCAGCTGACAGGTCAAGGCCAATCAGTAAAGAAAGATAACTGCAGTTTGCAATGAAAAGCAGGTCATTCCAAATTTTGATTAATGTAGTCTCAGTCCTGTGGTGTCCACTTGACTGGGTTAGCAAAATAAAGACAGATAGCAGTGGATTAACTCTAACACTCTTTATTATACTGGAGCTGTTAGAAGCTTCTCTGCTGCAGTCACTAAGACTGGGTTTTCTTCAATTTATAATCCTTCATCCCCCCTTGCTGCCTGTCCTGAATTCTGTGGAATTGAATCAGTTGCAAGGGACTGCCCCGTTGACTATTTGCAGGACTACCAAGATGACCTCAAAATAAGTTTGGAACAAGGCAAACCCACCACATTCTTAACATTAAGAGTAGTTGATGTTGGCAGTGTTTATTCTGTGGAACTTATATGGTGAAAAGGTGTCGACTTCAACGGCTTTGTAAAAAGATTGGGGCAACTAATTTGCTGTTTATTGACAGTTCTTGTTACACAAAACAAACATTCAAAAAAGAAATGTTGCCATGTAAACTCTCCTCTTAGAGAACAAATGTGATCCTAATCTCTGTTCTTTAGACAGTATTTTTTGAAGCAGGAGAGAAACAAGTATACTTTCTTAGTTGTTCTTTTATCTTCCAAGATAAAATACTTTTGAAATAAAGCTTTACAAAACGCATAATATCTGTATCAGCAAAGAATGAAATTCACTAGTAAAGATGAAGCTACTTGAAGAGTTGCAAAACACCTAGAGTATTTTTAACTGGTGGGTCCCTTTCATTCCTTTCCAGTAATTGGTTTGATTTTTTTCCTTCTTTTTTCTTTTGGAAGGTAAGCATTTGTGCATATCAGTTTGAATATATGTTACAGTGTTTATTAACCCAAATCCATCCATATAAAATCTTCCGTTAGTTAGGACTGATTGTGTCATTTGAGACAACAGCTCTTCCATGACGTCAGTGATTACCCTGGAAACAGGCGTGCAGTCTGTGTGCGTACTCTCCTCAGTACTCGAGTGGTGGGAGCTGCCTTCTGCCAGCGGTTCAGATGGATGGAAGTGCAGTGCCTAAAGCGGGCAGAAGACTGGCCTGGCAGTGCTACTGTAGTATGCAAGTGGCAGAATCTGACCAGTGTAGGTAACAATGAAGGTGTAGGCGAGGCTCTCCATTTCCCTGTTAGGTAGGACAAATATGTCACTATGAAATTACAGAGCAGGAGGTGACTTTTCTCAGACTGAGAATTAGAATGCTTTTTTGCCTGCATAGCTAACAGTGAAAGTTATGCTGTAATACTTTTTTTTTTTTTTGGTTGGGAAGGAGCTATCAGCTACCAGAATTTGTGACATGTATAGCACTGTTCTTCGTAGTGTGTATCCTCTTCTCTCTGGTCCTGTGGAAGATTGTGAAAAAGAAATGTGTAACTTTATGAGCTATACTGTTTAATGGTGCCAAGGCCAGAATAGCGGGGTTCTCTTGAGGTGACTGCCATTACTGATAGCGAAATCTTGTCGGTATGTCCTCGCTTTCATAGTGACTTTTGAATTGATTAGCAGCTGCAGAGAATCTGTCCCATAGTAGCAGAAAGCTTTATTTTCTTTTTAGGGAAGATTTTCTTACATTATGGAAGTATTTCTTCTATTCAGACCTCAGCTAAGAGATTTGCTACAAACATGATGTATTTATAAATTATAAATGCTCTGGTATTGGTATTACGTGAACATTTATCAGTTTCTTTGCCCAACCTGTAAATAAATATGAAATTCCATAGACAGCTTGGAACAGTTGCCTCAATTTTTATTTGGTCTCTTCTGAGGCTGAGCACTAGATGTCTGGTTTGTAATCCCTGCTTTGGCCTTTGTGTGGGCCTGGATGTGTGAGTGTGTGTGGCAGTGCATGTGTCGGGTCAGCCCACAGCAGCTGGTCTGAAAGAATTGGAGCAGAACATGGCAGTGAAGTCGATTGCAATGTCAGAACCACTGCAGTCACAGAATGGAAACAGGGCCCTGCCTCTCAGGGCATCTATATCCAGCCAGCAGACAATGAAAGCAGCAGGCTCTAATGAGAAAAGGGAAGCCAGTGAAGGAGACAGACTCTGTGAAATTTATTAGCTGGTGCAATAAAGCAGCTTCTTTGGGAATGAACCTGAAGTGGCCTCTGAGTTAATTTGGGATGAAAAGCCCAGTAAGGGAGGCAGTTTATTGGGGTTTATCCTCTTCATAACCCAAGATATTGACCCCTACGGTCTCCCAGCCAGCAGCAAAAATATCAGACTCTCCCATTTGGGCACAGTACCATTTATTTTCATGTAATAAAAACACCCCCTGAGTCTGTTAACTATTATCCATTTCCCTTTGCAGGATGTATCATACCAGTCATCATTGAGAATATTGCTTTCAGACTCATTTTAGTTTATAGCCTGAAATATTTCTTGTTTGCTTTGAGTAATTGTTTTCTGTTTAAAATTAGCTAGCTGGCTTGTTAATTAGCAAGATATAAACCAGATACTTCACTGCATTTTTAAAGCTATGGTGCCAGCTAGTGGTGAGAGCTGATAGACGGTGTCTCAAGTGTGACATTTATGTAAGTGTACAGTATATTTTTATTTGCATCATGATAAGATGACATTAAGTTTTATTTGTCAGTTATCAGTACCTTGTGACAAAAAAATGCTAAACAAAATGATCTGCTGCTATAATTTTTCCAGTTTTTAATTTGGTAGTGTTTATTTGAAACCTTCCTACCATTATTGATGGAGCAATTGTATCATTCATCAGGCCATTTGCCAGTGAAGCCTTTTAGTCCTTAGTTTTTAATGCATGAACATCAGTTCTTATCCACTATGAACCTGTAAATTCTCTTTTACTTAGCTAGAAACCAAATTTCTTAAAAAATACAGTGGAGTTTAGTTGTGAGCAGTAGAAAGATGCTTAGAGGGTTTCTGCAATTGATTCACTTGTGAAAATTGAGGAAAACTTCAGTGTGGCCAATACAGGGTAATACTCTTGATTGATTTTATTTACTTAGCTGTTGCACCCCACTAAGATGAAAATCCTGTATTTTATTAATATGTGAGGAAAATTCTAACAATTCAGTGTTCACATGCACTGTCTGTATTCATATAAACTCACAACAGAAAAGAAAAATAAGCAACCCTGAAAAACATTTGTAAAGAAATGTAAAAATAATATTTTTAAATTTTGAGGGTTTTTTTTATTTTTTATTTTGAATAAGGAGTCATTGACAGGCCATCTTTTCTAGTTTAATTAAGTGATAACCAATCTCAGTGAGGTTGTGGAAGGCTCTTGAATACTAATAAATAAAACTAGAAGATGAAGCATTTCTTTCATTAAATAGTAGGAGCTGTTTATAACTCTATTACTTACTGCTAAAATCAATTATTATTACTAATAATCTGCAAGTAATTTATAACTGAAGGCACACTGAAGGTTGTAAAGCAGAACTTTTCTTTTTAAATGTCAGACATAGCCATGAAGGTCAGCTATTGTGAATAAGGACATCTCAGATGAACACACTTGTAATAATATTTGTGAAGACAGATCTAGTGTTAGTGACAGCTGCAGGCAGCAAGCAGAGCTGTCACAGTCTTACTTTCAGACTAATGTGTGTGACTACACTGGTGTAAAAACATAGAGATGTTTCTAATCCAAGGGACAGAAGAAAATGGAATGATTTTTTTGTATGAG
The DNA here is from genome assembly GCA_013396735.1 of Grallaria varia. Classification (NCBI taxonomy): domain Eukaryota; kingdom Metazoa; phylum Chordata; class Aves; order Passeriformes; family Formicariidae; genus Grallaria; species Grallaria varia. Next base: position 2,011,527 of record VWZG01002643.1, on the reverse strand, counting down.
ATTGAGTCAACTGATTTAGATACACAAGCAATTTATTTAGAAAGTATGCTTAAAATATTAACCTATGCAGGAAGTAGTTTTCTGCTATGAAATTAAGTTGTATTCTAATAGGTGTGAAAGGATTTCAGGGACCCATGGTGCATGTGTGTTTTTTTCCCACATAACTACTTGAAATATACTGTCATAGTTTCATCATACACTTCCTTCTGGTCCCCTTTCCATACCACTGTGTTTGTGACAGATGTGCACTTTCTGTTTTTTATCATTTGCTGTTACAACACAGTTGCTTTAATTTAATACTACAGGGAATATTTCAATTAAAAAAACCCTGTATCTCCTAAAATATTGAAATACAATTATGAATCTTAACTGATTTCTTGACTGTGGTTGTATAATATGTCTTTAAAGGTGTTTCCTAATTTATTACTTGAATTATTTGGTTTATTCTGTAAATTGGTAGTCTCTTAACATTTACTTAACTTTAGATTCAATAAATAAGGTTTTAATTTTTCAAAGAACGTATCATGTTTTGCCCAGTTGCAAGAGGCATAGAAAATTAGGTACACGCCTTGAATTTGATATCAACAAATGGCATTCACCAGCTTCATTTTTCTTTTTTTGTGCTTTAAATTAAACAAATGTCCATAAATGTAGTATCAGTGTGTAACTAAACCACATTTTATTTTATTTTATTTTATTGGAACTCCACTGTCATTAAAAAAGAAGTTGCTATTTGTACTAATGGCTATAATGTTGTCAGCACTGAGATTAAATTGGCAAGGCATTTGACTTCCAACGAAAATAATGTGGGGTTCAGTGACATAAATGCAGGGACCAATATTTATTATGTTGATACATCCATTTGGATTGGCAGTCCTCTAGCTATCATGGTCTTAGACTCTAAACATGTTTGTTGTCCCGAATGAATAATTTATGCAGAAGACAGAAATAATATAAAAAGATTCTTTTAAAGAAATGTTTTATAGGTGTATTTATTTTTCATGTTTACTGACTATTATATAGATTTAGCATTTTGCTTTCTTTACTATTCTATCACGTCTTGTTAATATAGCTCTGAAATAATATACACTTAGCATATTCCAAAATGGATAGACTCATAGAACTCTCTGGAATGTATGTATTTTAAAATATGTATAATATATTAAGCTCAGTGGACTTAGAAAAATCCAGACTTTAAGCATAAAGCTTCATTTAAAAAAAACAAAAACCAAAAAACCTGCCTAAATTGAGCTGTCATGTAATTCCTTTACATCCACTGATGTTGTGTGAGATTGGAATGTGATACCATGACTGACAAAGGGGGAAAATAGCTGCACAATAGTTTTGAAATCAAAAAGATTGTGTTTGGAAAGCTCTTCATACATAAAAATCATTTAAAAGCAAAACCTCACAAAACCCAAACAAACAAAACCCCCAACAAAAGCAACCAACAAACAGCTGCTTTATTATTTACAAAGATCTTTCACGTTTAAGTACCTGAGGGTGCCGTTTTCTGCCTTTCCCTTGGAATGCTGTCACTGGAGCCCTCCACAGAGCTCTGCATCAGAAGATGGAGTGGCCGGGTATGGGAGTTGGCCACATCTGTCAGGAAACTGCTACAGATGGTTCAACTCATTAGCCGCCAGAACTCCTAGCAAACATCATCCAAGAGTATGGGGATCTCGCTTGGACTAAATGTTAAGCTTGCCTCCTGTTCAGTGTCATTGCATTTTCTGCAAAATAAGGCCCTTAACCATTTCTGTTGGAGCCTGGATACCCTTGGATGTAACCAGTCTGCCACTGTTTTGTCCAGTTTGCAAATGTAAAAATAAATTAATACTGGTTCCAGCATTACAGGTCCACCTAAACAGTGTCTTAAGCATAACTCATTGTATCTTTTAAGTTTTGGCTATATCTGATATTAGTGTATCTGCATAATGATACCATAACTGTGATGCAATGATCTCCAATATAGTATACATTTGTGTTTGCCAAACCTTTCCTTTAGTATCGTGTCTCTCTTGTGATGTGTGCAGTCACTCATGCAGAATTTCTCAGCTTACCTGTCTTCTTGTTGCTTGGCATTTCTGGCAAAGTTGTTCCATGTTTGTGCCCGTGTTCTTAGGAGCAGAGCAATGGCAGCACGTGTGTTCCATAGTTAACTTTGCAGCAGAGCCAGCAGAGGGAGCAGACACATTGGTGTTTTATGGTACTGACAGATTTTGGCCATTTCCCCCCTCTCTTTTTGCAAATAAGTGATTTTCATATATGTGGTCATTATATATGAGAATGTGCTCTGGAAATTCAGTAACTGTGGAGAAAAGCTGAGCTGTTGGTTGTTTTATGATTACAAAATTATCTTTGATTTTGCAAAAGTTTGCAGATATCTGTGTACTGGTAGTAATTATTTGGAGTAGGTTTTTTTGTAGCCTGGAGAGAAGAGACTTTCCCTCCAAAAAAGCCCTTCTGTTATACTGCAGAGTACGCTGCCTTTAGAAAAACCACAACATAAATTTAAGGACAGCTTAAAATGACTTCACACACTTGCAAGGTCAAGCCCTTAATAAATCACTACACACATTGTGTGCAGTTCACCTGTATGAAATAGGCTTGAAGAGACTGTTCTGATCTTAACTGATATTTAGAAATACATTTTGGGTGTATGCAAAATACGCTATGCAAAGACTTCTTTTTCAGTTTTATCTAAATGCGAAAATTGGTCTGAAATCATTCTCGCATGCATTGTCATTGTGCCTTGGGCCTGCTTTCACATTTGACAGGAATTTTACATGAAGAAGTGTCAGGGTAGAAAGGTTGAGGTTTTTTTATACAATCTTATGTGTGTTTAAACAATACAGTGAAGTAAGTATTACTTTGTAAATTATGTGGTTTGCATCATGATTTAAACTTTGTTTAAATACTTTTTTTTTTTTCTCTGATAGCATTATTGCAGTATATGCTTGGTTAAGCCAGGCGGGGTTGATTATCATTAAGTGTTATTTATTTCTATTTTATTAAGCCTCCTTTTACATTCATGTTACAGGTTAATTTATACTTTTATTTCATGCACTACTTGGCTTTACTGATTAATATGCCCCATGGCATTCAATAAAGCCTGGCAGTGGGGGAAATAAGAGTGGTATTAATTTCTAACATTGCTATAAATTTGCCTTAATAAAACTAGCTCGATAACACTGCAGTAGTAGTACAATGGATGCTTCCAAATTGTTAGCAAAGACACAACTGAAAGAACAACATATTTTTTTTCCAGAATTTAAGAATGCTGTACTGTCTTTTCACTAGTGATCAAATTAGGCTACCTGTTACAATACTGAGTGCTATTACATTGTGTCCTAAAAAGTGGTATGTATTTTTCTGAAAGATTTATTATTTGCCTTAGTCATTTAGTTCAGTCAGGTCCGAATAAATCCTCTGGATCCTTTCAAATGCCTTGTGGATTTTCATGACCACTGTTACTTAACAGACTGCCTAAACTCAGGTTTCAAAGTATCAAGGAAAAAAAAAGAAAATTCTGGAGTATACAGGCAAGCAGCAAACAAGAAAAATTAGAACAATGGATTTTCTTTTTAGTAGTAAAATAACTACTATTGATTTATGTATTCCAGTGTTTTCCCATTGATTTACATGTTGCTTTGTAGTAGAGGAAAATTCTCAAGAAAGAAATGCAGGTAGGATCAGTGAATGTTGGTTTTTAGGTGCACAAACTGCTTGCTATAGTGAAATATTTTTGCTTTATATTATTTATTAACTATGGTAGCTTATTTTTTCAGGTCTAGATTGTGAAATCTGTGTAGTATAAAATTCTTAAGTAAACTTGGCCATGTAATAGTTAGCTGACAGACTTTTTTCTCATGCCTGCATTCCTTTCTTACTCAATTATACTGACTTAAGTGAAAATTTTGCTCAGAAAGATGGTTTTGAATAGTTGTTATTTGACCTCAGCACCAAATGAAAGCATGATAAAGCAAGTTAGCACAGAAAAATCTGAACAAAACCATAGCCCAAAAGGATTGTCAAATCTTCAGAGCTTATTCCTGGAACATTTATGGAGAAGCCCTTAATTGTTCCTGAAGTCAGTGGGATGTGAGCCTTCTCTACACTTTGCTGGGCCAGACCTTAATAAATCACACAACATATTTTGCAGAGATCACCTATGGGGTGAAAGGCAGCAAATGTTTAAAAGGACTAATATAAACATTATATATCAAGTAGAACTTATTTTTACATTCAGGCAGCTATGAAAATAATACTGTCATTTTGATAAGTGTATTGGTTAGTTAAAATCAGATGGGCAGCAGACGGGCTACTATCGTTGGATTTTACTAAATAAATACACGTGTATACATTTACACAATGCACAGCCTAACGATCTATCAATTTAGATTCAAATTCAAATTTTAGGCTTATGTAATGATCTTTGCTTATTATATTTTTCTAAATAGTAACAGAACTTGTAAAATTGACTCACTTACTGTAAAACTCATATATGTTCAGACATACCATTTAATTAGCTGATATAGTGCTGCTGTAGTTTAACTATGTCAAATAACTTTAAGTGTTCTGTAACCTTGTAATCATAGAAGCTCCTGAAGTTAGAAATGGAAATGCTGTCCTCACATGTGCTGGGCACAGCTAGGTCAGTTCTGTGCCCTGCATATGCAACGTGATATTTTGTCTGGGCTAGTCCTCTTGCAGAGTTCCATTTGATCTACTGTTTTCTCAGAAAATTATTTGGTTTCTAATGGAAAGCTAAACTCCTGTATCAAACTTTTAAACAAGATATTAGCCAATAATAGGAGTAATGACATTCACAGTCATGTTGGGTTCAGTGTTTTCAGCAGGAATATAAACTGCAATACTTTGGGGGAAATTTGCAAACTGCTGTGTCAAGCTGGAGAGCTTAGTCTAGAATTGTACTTCACAGGAAGCTCCTCTATATGCTCCTGGAGCAGTGGAAAATTAGGTTAGATAACCAGACCTTTGATTAGATTGGCAGCTTAGTTTGCCAGAAGTTATGAAAATCTGTACCATGTATTAATATTGGTGATCTATGCAGCCAGCGAGTGCTTTCTGTCTTTCATTGATAAGAGCAGAAGTTTGGGCTGCTCATTAACTCTTTGGGTAAGGCCTTTGGGGTGTATGTAAAATATACTGAAAACATTTTGTTTCTGGCTGCACACATAAGCAGCAAAGATTATAAAGGAAAATTCACAAGAGTAATTTGTCATGGATAACCCCCTGATGCAAAAATAGAGATCTATTTTCTTCTTGTATCACCACAGCCAAGCAGAATAGGCTGCAGTGCTTGCAAAACAGCAAAATGTGTGTTTGGGCTGTGAGGCGTAAGCTATGCACTTAAATATGAGCAGGTCTCTTCAGTCTTACCAGTGTGGGGTCTGGGGGGCAGGATGAGTGAGAATGTCAGCCTGGGTGTGAAGGGTTAAGGCAATGTCTTTTCATTTGAGAGATTTAAAAAAAGCAGTCCATTTTAAAGGGATATCTATAAATTAGAAGATGAAATGGAGGAAGAATGAATCCTTCTCCCCATCGCTTGCACCATACATGCCTTCATACAGATGTTTAAACAAGAGTATTCACTTGTTTCAACTTTTCTCCAAGTGTCTTTCATCAGTAGGGATAAAGTGATATTTTAATTTCTTTTAGTCTTTTTGTTTTACATAGTTGTGTGTTGTGTTTTTCCCCCTCTACCCACAGAGCACACCTGTGCTTTTATAGAACACAAAAAATTCTGTACATCTGTAGATGGAAATACATACTGATTTTCTGCTCTGCCCCTCCACTAAATGTTTCTCCCCTTTCAATGTATATTTATGGAATTAAAAGGTGTTGTCCTTATTTATTGGCTGGTGATAAATAGTATTTATTTTTACACCTTCTTTACACACAGTCTTGGAGGAGAAACTGTGCTCTAAACATTGCTGTTAAGTTTTACATTTCCAGCCATGCATTTAAGTGACTTTTGTTTCAGAAGGAATAGATCGCTTCTCAAATGACATTTTCTGGGAGCTAGAACAAAAAAATCCAAAACCAATGTAGCCAAATCCCTGCCTGTATCTATGATAAGAACATAAAATGATCACAAGAAACAGCCAAACATGATCTTAATTAGGATCATTAAAATATTTTCTGGAAATCTGAGACAAATATGAATATACTAACGGATAGTAACAAGTACAATACATTCTGTATGAAGTGTTAGAGAGCATTGAGCGGTTCTGCTCCTGATGCTTGTGAGGCATTTGAATGGTGCCTTTGTTTAGGCCTGCTCACAAGCAGCAGATTGTATGTGGACACCAAACAGCCTGGATATATGTGGTTTGGATATGGTGTGCTTTGGATGTGCTGTGCTGTGGGTGTGATATGCTGTGGATGTGCTGTGCCGTGCTGTAGCTGTGCTGTAGGTGTGGGTGTGCTGTGGGTGTGCTGTGGCTGTGCTGTGCTGTGGGTGTGCTGTGGGTGTGCTGTGCTGTGGGTGTGCTGTGGGTGTGCTGTGCTGTGGCTGTGCTTTGGATGTGCTGTGGATGTGCTGTGGCTGTGCTGTGCTGTGGCTGTGCTGTGGATGTGATGTGGATGTGATGTGCTGTGGCTGTGCTGTGGCTGTGATGTGCTGTGGCTGTGCTGTGGCTGTGGTGTGGTGTGGCTGTGGTGTGCTTTGGGTATG
>VWZG01002643.1:1984659-1997872 GCA_013396735.1 Grallaria varia | reverse complement strand
AAAGGCAACACAGAAAACAGAAGCCAGACTTTTGCTCATAATGTTTTCTTTCTCTTGAAGCTTACTTCTAAGTTTCCTTTCTTTTGATCTGATTTACTAATACATTTAATAATAAAATAATTAAATTCGCATACACATTTCACCTGTGCAGACAAAATGGTAAGGGTTGACCACATGCATAGCAGCAGAGGATACTGATATTGTAGGCTGCCCTGCTGTTAATACCAGTAGAAACGGGAGTAGTGCCAGGAGCAGGATCTGACATACCAGTTCACCACTCAAAAGGGAGATGTTCTCCTGCGCCCCGTGGCAGCTTCTTCTCTCCCTGCTTCAGTGGGCTTTTCTACTGCTTATGCATATTATATGTCTCTTTGTAACTAAGGATAGTTTTTTGTGAGAAATTGTGTGTTGCTGATAGTAAGTTGGGTGGCCTTGCTGAGGCATCAGGTAGGTAAGTGCCAGAGCTGATATGAAGGAGGAGTCAGATGCAAAAGCTGAGAGAAGGAAGATGGAAAATGTGCAGGGTCTGTGGGGGAGAAGGGAGACAAGATTTGCCTTCCTTTGTGTACTAGATATAGTAGAGGATTTTAGATTTTCCCATCTTGACTTCACTGTTACATAAGAGGTTATGTAGCAGTTAGTTATTCTTTTAGCGAGTTCTTGCGAAAAGTACTTAAAGCTATTGAAGTGATGCATGAGAAAATCTTCAGTGGCCTGGCACAAAATCCTACAGGCTGTATTCAGTTTTGAAGTAAACTTTCCCCGACTTCAGTTTTTCTGGCAAGTTTTCAAGAAAAAGTAGAAATTTTATCTAAGTGTCAGATTTGGTCAGTAGCCAATATGTAGAAAACGGGAAAAACAAACTTGAAGGGAAAAAGAAGCTTGAAAAGGGTGCAGCTGGATGTTCCATTTAAAAAAAGGTGAAGTGGTCTTGTATGTGGTGTTTTTTTATTAAAAAATAAAAAACTCTGTATATGTATACTTCTTTCAGTTTTCACTTGGTTTTTAAATGGCTGCCTTTGAAAGGAAAAGCAGAAAGCTTGCAGTCTCTGATCCATACATTCCAATGGTGTGTCCTTTTATCCTCATGAGGTGGTTTTGCACCATCATTCCAGCTCCTGGACTTTGTCCTTTTAACAGCTGACTCTAAATTACAGTTAATTTACATTCAGATAATAACAAATTTTAATTTCTTTGTGTTCAATAGACACACTTATTTGCAGCAGATTACTAGAAATTTTTATATGAACATCGATTCCCTCCTGAGCTTTACATTGGGCTCGTTGCTCTCCCACTGATGTTCCTCTTAATAGTTGTTTGAGCCAAAGTTTTGGGAGAAAAAGTGCCATTATGCCATTTTTACACATTCAAAACCGAGGCAATATAGAAAAAAGAATCAAAAGAATCTACTAATTCTAGGAGCACAGGTTTTTTTTTTTTTTTTTTCTGAGTGTCTGGTATCATAATAGCACTGTATTATATAATAACACTGGTAATATAGTAGTAGCACATTAAAAGCACCATTCCCATTGATTCCAATTATTCCTGTCCTGCATGAAGAACACATATTTGGTGATCACTTGAAAAATTGCTTTGAGTTTCTTGTGAAATATGTAAGGACTGTGTAAGTTAATGATAGATTCTGGTTCTTTAGGATGGATTTCAACTGCCTCATTCAGGAAATCATTCTGTTTCTAATAACTTTTAATTCTTTAAATTACACAGTTTAGCTCATGTAATGTAACAAATATTTCTGGTTGTGGCAAAGAAGATAAAAAATCTGAAGTAACAAATGTCAAATATTATAGGAAAGCTTTATGAAACAACAACCCAGTCATCATTAAAGTGGTTATTTGTTTCATGGCTGACTTCAATCATATTAAGTAGAGAACCTGATTTGAGGTGACTTGTGAGGTCCTGAAGGTATTTCTGGAAATATCAGGCTGAATTCTGTCACATTCGATATGGCTCACGAAAATGAAAGATAGTGACAATCATAGTGGCTGGACTCCAAAGTGCTGAAGTTGCACTGCACATGAATTTTCACTGTAACTTCACATTAAGAATACACCTGCACTCTTCTATAGCAAATGAAGCAGTGGAGTCTAAAGAATCTTCTCTAAAAATTCTAGTACAGTGTGGCTCCAAACTGCGCAGTCAGACAGAGGTCCTGTGGAGCAATTTATCTGAAGCTCTTTTCTTTCAGCCCTCATTATCCTCTCCTGTTCTCCCTTGAAATTTTCATTCTCTTTGCTTATCAGAATGTTTCTCGGTATTACATTGAGTTTTGCTTTAGTTAGGTTTATGGAGAATTAGCAAGTTCAAAGTCTTTTCTGGCTCTTGAATGAGGATCCTTTCCACTGAATAACAGTTGGATCTGCCTTGTGTACCAAAATTTATCAGCTTGGCTGCTACGTGTAGACTCTCTCAGGACAACTGTTTGTTGTTGATGAAGTCAGTGCTGGTGGTTTGGAACAGTAGGTTTTACTTTTATTTGGCTTTTGTTTTTCTGCATGCATACACAACCTATAAAAATCTGTTTATTTCAAGCAATCACAAACAGAAAGGAAGAAAATGTTTCTATCCAAAACTTAATCCATGAAGGACATTTGGGTCAAACAGTTATTTTTATCTGGCTAATTATAATGACTAAATGTTATGTGAATGTGTCTTGCAGGAGCTGTTTGTAGACTAATGGTTGTATCCAGTCCTGAATACAAGTGGAAATGTATGGAGTTCTGCTGGCCATATTCAGTTATAGCAGGTCTGGAAGTGGGCCATTCAATCGGCAGATTAGTGCAGGATGTTGAATTTGATTCACTGTGGTTATTAGGTGTGTGGATATGAAAAAAGTAGAGTCTTGTGGAAAAAATATTAACAGCTAAAAATCAAAAGCAATATTTCCATGGGGTATTTCTCCAGTAGGTGTTCTATGAGGCGTTAATAATATGCAATTAATTCTCTGAATGCAGCACGTGTACCCTTTTTTATCAAGGTTTTGAATGTTTGTGAAAGCACAATCCTTTCAGCTCTTTACAAGACACTGAAAGGTCTGTCTGCTTTTAAGACTTGTGTTCTTCTCCTGGGAGTCTGAGTGAGGGCAGACTGCTAAATTTGCTGAGTACACAGATGGCTTGGACCAGCCCTGTCTCTGCTATGCATTGTGGATCCAGATTTTACTCCTTCAACACCTTATTGTAATATATAACAGAACATTTTTGTCAGGCACAAACTATATGTGCAGCAAATGTATGTATGTTTTTCTGAAGATCTGAAGCCCCATTTCTTCATTTTATCTGAACTGCAGAACAATCGTTTATTCTGTCTACAAGCTAATACACCCGTAGTTAATTGGATTAGTAATTGGCTAAGATAGAATATTTTTTGGGAAATGCTAGAAATGTTGAGAGCAAATGACTGGAAAACTTTATTCTTGCTTTTATTTGAGCAAGAATAAAAGGGTATGACTATTATGTTATATGTATTTGTATGCCTATGCAGTCAGCATTCTATAACTAGGTTCAGAATCTGTCCAACAGTATCCAAGAAGTATTTTTTTTTAATGATTACTACACTATATTTAATGAAAGGACATAGAGCATCTTTATAGATAAGTAATAATGAAGGATATTTTCCTGTATTTTTAAAGCAAATTTTCCACAGCTATGATGTAAAATTGGTTATTTCCTGGCAGTTAACACTCAAGTTTCGCATAATAAGATTTGTTTTCCTAGCAAACTGATGCCTTGATACGTAGGATTAAAATTCTAAATCATCTCAATGAAATGCCTGTTTCCATTTTTAATTGTTGAAGTAAGAAAGGGAATAAAACTACATAATTGCAGATGGGTTAGGATTTCAATTTTAAGAGAAAGCTGTCATCTTAAATAAGTTCAATAACTCCTGGGAGTCAAGATAATTTTCAAAAGATAATAACTTGACCAAAAAAAAACCCAACCCCAACAACCCAACCTCAAATGATGTGTATTTATAAACAGGAAAATCATTTTCAATTGAAGAGTAGTCTCTAGAGATCACTACATTTCCACAGTAAAACAATTCTCATCTTGAATCCAATCCAATTTCATAGCTTTCTACTGTCCTAGCATTGTACCCTTATCAGTTAAGATGCTAATTATTTCCTCTTTGACCATATCATCTGATTCTGATGTTATCAAAGCAAACTCAAGTGATTAAACGTACAATTATTGAAAATTTGACGTCATCAAGTGGCAAGGTTCACTTTTTCTTCCTGTTCACTTATAATGTTATTGTCAAAGTACAGTAAAAGTATAGTAAAAGCCCTTTTATATTGTGATACAAGTCATACTGTTTCTACAAATGCTGTACATATTTATTTCTTTCAGGAAGCAAAGGATAAAAATAAACTCTTCATGTTACTGAACTGGCTTTTTACACTCTGACTAACCTTTATAAAATGAAAAATACAAAGTCAAAAGGTGGTTATGTTAGAAAATATTCACCTGGATTGCTGTATTGATTTTATTTTTTTTTTAAAGGGAAAGCCAATAGTTGCAAAATGCGTTCATTGGCCCATGGCATGTTTCTCGTTCCAGTGCTCTAACAGTCTTCCCCCAATTCCATTTTTAATGGTTACAGTACAATATTTGCTAAGAAGTAAACAGCTCCTTCTTGTCTGTAACATAAATAATAAATTTGGTGTTACACAAGAGGTAATATTAATTTTAATCTTTTGTTGCTTTTCTGAGAAAAATAATAACAAAGAACCAGAGCCCCTAATTAACTGTTCTTGGACTGTCAGAAACATGTACCTGAGAAAAATGAAGCACCTTTGGGCAGCAAAACAGTAGGACAGATTCTCATTTTATTTTTATTCCTATTTAAATAGCACTGGACAATATATAGAGAACTTAAGCAGAGAACAGTTTACATTTGTATTCACCTTTGAAGTCTTTAAGTTGACAGAGTAATGTAGAGCAGTCCTTAGGTATACCTAGTCACCAGCAAAAGCCAATAGTAAATGCCTAGGGATGTATTTTTGAGCAGATGTCAAACCAGGAATATAAAGAACAGTAAATTTGTGTTGCAGAATGGGCACTAAAGTCATGTAAAAGTAGGAGTTATTTTGTTACCTAATACAAAGACTTTGAAATCAATAATTTCTTTTCTTTGATTTTGAAGTGCTTCAGATTAGCAGCAACTTCAGTTTTAAGTTTCATTCAAAGCATTGCATCATCAGCCAAGTGCTTTCTTAGGCTTGCTGAAACATTGTTTCAACACCGATTTGCAGGAGAAAGAAACCTCTTACTGAATCAGTGAGACCACTTCCTGAACCTTTTAATTTTATGGGAAAAAGAAAATAGCCATAGGATATTGAAAACAATAGGCACTGCAGCTTTTTGCTGAGGGAAGTCTGACTATAATGGGCTTTGATTTAAACACTGTTATGCAAAAGTAATTTATCTTTCTGTAGGAAATTTAAGAAAACAAGGAAAATGCTACTGAAGTCTCATCTGATGTTTTCCCCACTGTGTTTATGAGGTCAGATTTATGATGTGTTTGTATCAGTTATATATATAACTGTGAATCTGAAATATGCTCTTCCCGAATATTGCCTAAAAATATTGGGTTTTTTGAGGTCGAGGGAGGGAAAAACCCCAAATACCAACAAAACAGAAAACCCCAAACCAGAAAATAAGCCGACAACCAGAAACAAGTCAGTATCAGGATTTTCTTTACTCCATTTTCTCTAGAAAATTTTAAATAAAATCTGAGGAAGAAAGTACAGAACCATATTATATTCAAATCCATTTATTAAAAGATATTTGTCTGATCTCAGAGAGATATGGACCGTGCAACAGATCCTCAGACACTACATTAAACATTTTAGTAGCCTAGTTAGAAGTTTACTACAAATATTTAAATTTGTAAATTGTTTTAATACTGAATGCTGTGTCTTAATGAATATTACATTCTGTGGAAAATAGAATTTGGAAACCCTGATTGTATCAAGATCTGTTTCTGCTAATATAAATATGTCAGGTTTTACAAAGGCTTGTGTTACATTATGCTGATCGGCTAAAGCAGGCACTGACCAAAGGAGTGTCCTTGGCTGTCAAAAATCAATAAACAATGAAGGACTTGGTCTTGAGAATGATAATCAAGGTTTTTCAAGAATAATCTGACATTCCAGAATTGGCATACTCAAATCTTGATACCTATATCTAATTCCATCTTGAATATTCATTTTCATATGCCTGATCTCTCTAAAAACATGACAATTCTTCATGTATTGCCCCTGCTTATCTATCTGTTGTGTTATGCATGACTAAATGTTTGCTATTCATGGTACTAAAAATTAAGCTCAAAAATCAACATATTCACAATGGGAGTAACACTTTGTCCACAGAGATATCATGGGTCTCAATATTATTCACCAAGTGCTTTTATGTCCTGTAATTCAAACTTTGTGTATGTTCACATATATATAAATACATGGGTGTGTTTACATGCATATATGTGTCTGTGTAGACCTGCAAATGCACCCACATATGAAATCATTGTGATTGTTTTTGTCTATGATGGTATGACCTTACACATTTGTGGTTCTTTAACAGCACTCATAAAGACGTGCTTAAAATTACAGTGTGAGTAGTTCCATTGATTTCAAAGAAGCTTTCTTATTTTGCTGAAGTACAGTATGACTATATACATTGGGTATTGTTATTACTAAAGGTAAAGTGACCCACTGCTAGTCATTGTTTCCATATCTTCTTACTGTACTTAATTTCATTTCTTAGAAGTAAAAATATCAAATAAATTCTCGGTTGAAATTTTTCAAGCATTTCTGAATAACTTTAGGAAGCATCTTCCATTAAATTCAGCTGAATTCTTCCACTTGCCTACAGTTTATTGTCCTAGAAGCGTTTTATGAAGTAATAGATTTGCATTTCTTTAGTTAATGGCCAGAAGGCCAAATGTTAACCGTTTTGTTCTGTTTGGACAGGATTCACTTTGGAAAGTTATACAAAGGTATGGCACTTCAACTGTTTCTTCAGACATGATGGGAATAGACAGACACTTCCATGGGTTGATTACTGAATGAAACCAAGCTTTAGATCTAGTTACCTGAATGGAGCGAGTCAGTTTGAGATTGTTGCTTTTAGGTTTTCTTACACGGTTTGTTACAATATCAGAGAATCAGATGTGGTGCAGAATATGTGTGTGCACAGCTCTATGTTTGCTGACACCCATGTCGCTGCAGAGCATACCCTGATTCTGCTGCAGAAAGAGAGCACCAATACTGAAAGCCCTTATTCACAAGCTGAGTCTGTATTTGTGCAAGACAGGGAGACACCATCATATTAATTTAACCAAACATGCCACTTTTATTCCACTTGTCACTGGAACTCAGACTTTCAGTGTCAAGCCCATAATATCTTTTAGAAGACACAGCCACACAGTTAAACAAAATAGTTGCACATTTCTACAGAGAGGAATGAAAGTAGATACTAAACCTTTTTTTGAGTGCTGGAGCAGATGTTGCCTGGATCCAGCATCAGAATCCCCAGGGAAAAAAGTAATCTCCTCTGAAGTAAGTGTACATCTGCCTGCTGCTTCTTCTGCTATGATGTATAGTTACAGGAAATAAACTGACTCAGCAATGATACAATGATTCTCACTCCTTTCTCTGCTCCTTCTACTTCCTCCTATTTAGAATTAGTAGATGGATACTCAGATTAAAACCTACTCTTTAGATACAAACTGTAACACTGATTAAATGGATTGTTTTGCCAAGGGAGATGGAGCTGAATTGCCCATTTTTCATTCAAATGTTCAAGCTTAGAGAAGTAGCTTCCAGCTCTAAATATATTGAATCACCATTAACCCAATGAAGAGGGTCGGAACACAGATACACACCTCTTACTAGATGAGCAGAGTTTCTTGTCTGATAATATGAACAACTAAATGGCAGTGTTTATTTATACCCTTTTTAAATGAGTTTGATTCCACATGACAAAGCGTTGATTAAACTTGCAACAATGAGAATTCAAGGTACCCATGTTAAATTATTTTTACAAGTCTGGAAAAGTCCCACTACACAAATGCTGTGCCTAAATAATTGGTTAGAAAGGAAAAGGCAGAGACACTCACCAGAAATCAGGCTCACCAGAGTTATTAGCTGTTCAGAGTTGAAAAGAAGCCACTTCCCATAGAAATCAGTAATTGAACTCTGTTCATTTCACTCTGTAAAATGATCATGACTTAGAAGTAAAGCAAAAAGCTTTGAGAACAAGAGAAGATGCACATACAGTTTAAGAGTGCTGAGTTTTGCTATGTGGAATACATTTCATATGGGAAGAAATTGCTTTGAAAGTATGATAAAATATCTCAATTTTATATTTGTAGCTCTTTTTATTTCAGTTTTCAATTTGGGTTTCTTAACAACTTACAATGTATTAAAAGAGAATTAAACTGATGTATTTGTGTTTATTAGTCATGAGGTTTTAATGTAACACTCCAGATTTATAACAGCTTTTAAATGGATTCATAGAGTTTTAAGGCTAAAAGAAATGGTTATGATTATGTAGTTTGACCATAGACCATTTCCCCTGGTGATTCCTCATTGATTCTGATGACCTGTGGCTGAACTACAGTAAATTTTATAGAAAGATAGTAGTAACTGAATATGAGGAGTTTTTACATTTTATATTTCATCTTTAAGCACCTTGTATTGTTTTTACATGCCTGAATATTTCCATTGTCTACTGCTGAATATTTAAATACACATAAGAATGCAAGGCTTTATTATTTTATAGGTTTATAGATGTTGCAGTTCTTAGTACACAGTAGTAAATTACTTCCTCAAACAGAAACAAATCTAGGGGCAAGAGTGGTAACAAAAACCTTTATGTATTGACTCTGGTCCCACCCACTCACTTTCCTCAAAATACTGCCTCCTATTAAAGTTTTTACATGGGTAGGGTGTTTTCTGACACCCCTCCCATTAAAATTTTTAAATGGGTGGGGTGTTTTCTGACACTTTTTATGAGATTTCAATGGGCAAACTGTCTGAAAGGAACTCTCGCATAAAAATAGCATAATACTTACCTTCCCCGTATTAAAGATTATATGGTATAGACACCCGCGGGCTTTTAGAAGTAGCAAGGAAAACAAGGAATGTAATAGCCAAACATGAGATGAATTTCATCATCACCATCATCATGGCTCGGCTTCGCGAACGAAGCTTTGGGAAGGGCTCTCCCCATGCTTGCTGCAAGCGTGCTGATGGCTAAAGAGGCCGATGAGAGAGAGGCAAGTCCGGTTGCAAAAGGCACAGCAGAAAGTCTCCATAGGCGGTGTTGGCGAGGCACGGTTCTTTCTGCATTGTCTTTTCTCCTCGAGACTGATTCTGCGTGTGCTCTCAAAGGAAGCAGCAGCGTTTTGGCTTTGTCTTTGATCGACCGCAACAGAAGATGCCCGTTGACTGCGGCTCGCCAACCGGGTGAAGAGTGGAGATGAGCTTTGTTTAGGCCACCTTTTCTAGGCCCCTCTCCGTGTGGAGCAAGCAGTGCTCTCCCTGGAAAAGGCTGCTTGGTCATTCAGGATGCTGCCGAACTAGACTGTCATCTCCGGGTCAGTCTTGAGTGACCAATGTCCTGAACTGCCTGCATGCAGGGTTGGGTCTGCGGCTTTCAGTGCACCTTCTCACTTGCCAATTTACTTGTGTGATAATTGTGTAGCAGCAATTTATCGAGTGATTTATCCAGTATGAGTGTCTCATACTTCAGTTAGTTTTGTGCTAAGGAAAACAAATAGTAAGCCTTAGAAACAAGTACAGTTGACTTTGTCAAAGATACAGGAGATGGGGAAAATGGAATTCCAATTGCCAAGATTTTAGTGGGAAAGCGTTTCATTAAAATTATAGTGTCCAATTAAGGAAATACTACTTACAGTGAAGGGAAAATATGTCAATTGTGGAAAATAGTATTCTCTTTAAGGATGGAGCTTTAAGAAACAGTCATGAGAACATGTTATCGCTCTTTATGCAAATGAGAAGAAATAAAATTTCGTGCAACATAAAAACTAATGATTGACAGTACCCCATTAAGTGTGAATTTAATTTTATACTCTTGAGTCACTGCTAATTGTTGGGTTTTTTTCTATTTTGTATATGTATCACCCCCCAAAAAATTATTACTGTTTCTAGTAGTATATAATGCCATTGGTTTCATATATAACTATTTACATGGAACCTGAAAGAATGTGTTTATTTATGAAGTCCCCAGTAAGGTGGAGATTCTTGAAATCAACAAGGGTGACAAACAGTTTTGGTTTTGACATTGCTTTTGGACTCTTAGGAAGGTCAGAAGTTAAGGATAAGTCAGGAAGTTCAAGTCAGGAAGAGAGTATTAGCATATATGTTGGAGTCATGTTGTCCTCCTATATCTGGCTTACAGATAAGGAACCAGCCTCTACAAGGGACAGTAAAAGGCTTCTTTCATAAGCTCAGGCCTGCATTTCTTGACATAAAAGATAATGATTGCAGTCTCAAATCTTCTTCAGGTGTGTGTCCATGTGTTTGTATGTAGAAGATTTACAGAAAATGCAACTGCAAAAAATAGTTACATTAATTTAGTAGGGAAAGTCCTATACAAAACGCCCATTACTAGTTGGACAGTAATCCTCAACACTGAGGAGGGAGAATGTTACTTGCACCTTCAAAAATTAATTTGCTATTTCTGCTTCACTAAGAAATCATTACGTGTTGTGATGCAACAGAAGTAATTCCTTTCCCCTCCACCACAAGCAGTGAAAAGAGAAATTTCACTAAGTAATGCTTTTTGAATAGCCTTCTGATCTCAATGCTGTAGATGTACACTAAGCTGTGAAATGTTTCTTTTATTTATTGCTTGAAGCAGAGCCTATGGCAAATTACATTTTCTTCTGCAGTAATTTTAAGTGAATGAATGCAGAGACCCTGGCACATTTTCGACTGGTATGAAAGGGAAGGAAATGCATGGTTTAATTGTTTATTGCCATGTTGCTTTCTGGTGTTTCGGCTACTCATAGTGATTGTCATTTGCCTTCTTTTGACTTGGCAGCTAATTAACTAAACTTTCCATAAGTATTTATTGGTGTGTGAGTAATATGTGAAATTCAACTCAATCCAAAGGTAATTTTTAAAACTGTGAGTGCTTCAGGTCTTAAATGTAAACTGAGCAACAGAGCTTAGCACACAGTGTGTGCTAATCCCACACTGATTGGAAGCTGTAAATTTTCATTTCAGCACCACTGGGTCAGTTTGAGTTCAGTTAGGCTGCAGAATGAAGTAGTTTACATGTTGCATTACCACTGCATGCTAAGTCATTCTTTCAGTTTTGAAGGATTGATTACCAGATGTAATTTGTAGAGGTAGAGACTCAATGAATATGAAAGTTCTGTTCTATTAATAAGATAGAAATAGCATTTTGGGGAAAGTAGTTAAGCAACTGAATTGAGATAACTATAATTTTAATATATCTTTAACATTTCAATATTTTTAATATTTTAATACTAAGTAATAATAATTTAATTTTAATAAGGCATTTCAAGAATTTGTGACTTCTAATAACATGCTTTTTAAGTATTAGTTTGAAGTTCAAACCTTACCCCCCCGCCCCAGTAACTTGCGTGTAACTGAAAATAGATTTTAACCAGTATTTATGATTTCAAAATAGTGTCTATTAGATTGATTTTCAAAGTGCTATTTTCATTTTAGTGACCTGATCTGTAGCAAATTTAAAAGTTCATGTGAGAAAGACAAATCACTTTCTCAGGCTAAAAATGCATCATGGATGATGCAGCATTGTCTTTTATACCTTTATCATCATATACACAAATTTGTGCACTACTTGGAGGGTTTAGTAAACTTTATTTTTCAGTGATTTATGACTGTTGCTCTTTTTTGTGTGATTCTGCAGAAGAAAGAACCTGCCT
The DNA here is from genome assembly GCA_013396735.1 of Grallaria varia. NCBI lineage: Eukaryota > Metazoa > Chordata > Aves > Passeriformes > Formicariidae > Grallaria > Grallaria varia. The sequence goes on along the minus strand of VWZG01002643.1, from coordinate 1,985,911 downwards.
ACTTCCAATGTATTTTAGATCATGTCTTCAGCACCAGGAACTAGTTGATATGTAAATAGGAACTCAAGGCTGAGCTCAGAGGGTGCTCATCAGCAGTATGAGGTCTAGCTGGAGGGCAGCGACTAACAGTGTACCCCAGGGATCAGTATTGGGCCTAGTACTATTGAATGTCCTCATTAATGGTTTGAATTATGAAGCTGAGTGTACCCTCAGTAAGTTTGCTGATGACACCAAACTGGGAGGAGTGGCTGATACAGCAGAGGGTTGTGCTGCCATCAGAGGCACCTCAACAGGCCAGAGAAATGGGCCTACAGGAACCTCATGAAGTTCAAGATATGGAAATGTAAGTTCCTGCTCTTGGGTAGGAATACCCCCATGCACCAGTACACACTGAGGGCTGACCAGCTTTGTAGAAACAGCTTTGTGGAAAACAGCTTTGTAGAAAAGGACCTGGGATCCTGGTGGGCACCAAGTTGAGCATGAGCCAGCCATGTGCCCTTGCAGCAAAGATGGCCAGTGCTATCTTGGACATTAGAAGGTGTGTCACCAGCTGAGCAGGGGAGTGTTGCTCTCCCTCTGCTCAGCACTGGTGAGGCCACACTTGGAGTGCTTTGTCCATTTCTGGGCTCCCCAGTACAAGAGAGACATGGACATACTGGAGAGAGTCCAGCAAAGGGCCACTGAGATGACTGTGGAATTGGAGAAAAGGCTGAGAGAACAGGGGCTGTTTAGGTTAGAGAAACGGCCTGAGGGGATTTCAGCAGTTTATATAAATGTCTGAAGGAAAGGTGTAAAGATGGAGCCAGGCTTATTTTAGTGGTGTCCAGTGACAGGACAAAAACCAACATACACAACAGGAGCCAAGGGGAGGTTTTGGTTGTGTGGACGATGGTGCATTGGCACAGGTTGCCCAAGAAGGTTGTGTGGAGTTTCCCCTCTTGGAGATACTCAAAAGCTGTCAGGACTCTCTTCTGGGAAACCTGCTCTAGATGATTATGCTTGAACAAGGCGGGTTGGACAGATGACCTCAAGGCATCCCTTCCAAATTCAATCATTCTGTATGTGAAGTTAGGTACCTCTGAAAGCTGAAATTACTCAAAAATAACAAAATAAAAGCCCTCAGTGCCAAAAATGAAGGGAACTTTGATGAATCACTATTATGTTGCTTTACCAAGTGTTCCGGCAGAATAATGTGCATGGAATATGATGTGTTCTGAATACTCCTTGGCTTGAATTTAAATTTTTTTTTTTT
>VWZG01002643.1:1974398-1984609 GCA_013396735.1 Grallaria varia | reverse complement strand
TTTTTTTTTTTTTACCAACATGACACTACCTCATAGTCATAGGAAAGTCAGCAGAGGAATTACAGACAACAGAGCTAGAAATTGCACCTCTGTTGGCAGAATTTCATCACTGTGATAGCGGTCTCTCTCAGCTGAGGATTTAGTGCTCAGCATCAGGAAGCATTTTTAGCAAGATAAATATTGACAGAGCAATATCCATTACTGCAAACAATGAACAATGCCAGCCGAAAACCATATGTGCCCTTGGTCTGGCTCATGACTATGGTTAAACTTCTTTCTGCTGCTGTTTGAACTACTTGAAGATAGACAACTACACCCATTCTGGTTAAGAAAATACAGTGAATAAAATTATTTCCAACATTTCTATGTTCTCTTTTTCTGTCCTATTTGGAAGCTGGCAGAGATGTTATACTTACATGCAGAGAACTTTATAAAAATCAGCCTTATTTTAATTCTTCCTGGCTGATACTTGGTTTAGAGAACCTGGAGGCCAGATGTTGAGGGAGGATAGACTTCCTGGCAATAACCCAGCTTTATAAAAAAGAAAAATGCTCTGCAGAGAATGATGAGCTGGCTTTTCAAGGTTTGGAATAATTTCATCAATTTACAACCAAAACATGACCAGTGATAATTACCATATACTTCTATTATAGCAAATGATACAGATAATAGTAGTCAGCTGAAATATTCTTATTCTAAACTGCAAATAATTGGAAAATAAAAAGTCTGCAGTTTGGAGGAAGACAATGTAGGGAATTAGGTGCTGCTAGATATTAGCTGACTCATTGATATGAAGGCTAGTAATAGGTCCCCTTCAATAACTTGTCTTGCTTTACAGTTAGGAAGACATGTAGTTTCATTAGGGTGAGTCACACTTCTGAGGACAAGTCACTTGCCACACTGTTGAGAGGCGGGAAAGGCAGAAATATACTAGTTGTGATGGTTAGATATGACTAAGTGTCTTCCTCTGTGTGAGTGCCACCTTAGGCTTTCAGGAAAAAAAGCTATCTTAGCTATGGCACATGAAGTAATCTGAAGACCTTTTAAATTAAGATAAAATTTATACAAGCCCCAAAATATACAGAACAGTTTTATTACTTTGAGGGAGTTGCCAGGAAAAATTCATGATTTTACAACTATGGCAAATCCTTCTCAGATACCTTTTCTTTCACATATGTGGTTCTTGATGAAAATTCATAAAAAAAATATGGTTTTACACAGTTTAATTGATGTTATTAATAATAGGCAACTAGCATACATAAGGAATACTTCAATAATCAAACTGAACTCTTAACTAGCTATGACTGAATCTGTTAACCTTCACATTGGAAGAGAAGATGTCAAAACAAATGATGAAACTGATGCAAGAAAAAGTTCTTCTCTTTTTTTAGTCCCACGTCAGAACTTTGAACTTAATTTCTTTAATCCAAGACCCTAAAAAACTACTTAGTGTTATAAAACAGGTCTTTATGTAACTGGTGAAGGACACAGCTGTCAGTTCTGCTCTGAAATATTTTAAAAACATAGGTCACTTAGTATATGTGATAAAATTGATCTAGTAGTGTTTCTGAGAAATGCAGAGACTGTGTATGTTTCTTTGTGACCCACAAGCTGAGTTTCTCCAAATCTCACTGCTATTACATTGGCAATCATTATTGTCCTTTCTCCCTTCCTTAATGTAGGCTCACACAGAACTGAGAAAAGCTTAGGTATAACAGAAGGAAGAAGAGCTTTGTTTTCTGCAGCTTAAAATAGAATCTTTTAACTTGTCAGAAATCTGAGAGCTGTGATATTGTGTGCATACACTGTCTCTACATTCACATGGTGGTAGCGGAAGAATACTTCTATCTCACTTAGTAAGCAATTATTCTTATTTTTTCTAAATATATTGCCATTTCTTCTCAATTGTTTTGCATCTCTCTTATGAGGAAAGGCTGAGAGAGCTGGGCCTGTTTAGCCTGGAGAAGAGATGGCTGAGAGGTGATCTTACCAATGCATGCAAAAGCCTCAAGGGCAAGTGTCGAGGACAGGGCCAGTCTCTTTTCAGTGGTGCCCAGCAACAGGACAAGGGGCAACAGGCACAAACAGACACAGGAAGTTCCATCTAAATATGAGGAAGACCTTCTTTATTTTGACGGTTACAGGAAACTGGATAAGGCTATCCAGAGAGATTGTGGAGTCTCCTTCTTCAGAGCTTCTCAAAACCCACCTGGACATGATCCTGTGCAACCTGCTGTAGGTGAACTTGCTTTAGCAGGAGAGTTGGACCAGATGATCTCCAGAGGACCCTTCCAACAGCAACCATTCTGGGATTCTGTTTTCTTCAGAAACTTCGCTCTCTTATGTTTGTTGTTCCTGAAATTTAGTCAATGAACAGTTTCATTAGATGCTGATGGCAGTAGGAGTGACTGAGGCAATAGTTGTTAGCTGGCATAGCCGTGTCTGAGATTTTTCCCTTTTTGCTCCTGCGGAAAACCTTCAGTGGAAGAGGAGGCACTTGTCTGGAGTATTGCGGCTGAGCTGAGACCACAAACTGCTTTTATATGTTCAAAACTTCCTGGGCTGGGAGGAGCATTCTACTTCATTTTCCATGATGACAAACTGTCAACAAACATAAGAAAAGTTCGTATGGCCCATCTTTCCATAGTGTATAGGCTTCAGATCTCTTGTTTTACTTGGAGAGTCCTACTTGTAGCTTCCTACTGATCTTGCAAATTCTACTGATTTGCCTGTCTGTTTGGTACTTTCAAAAATACATCAACAGTATCAGCTTGACCCTCACCAGGAAAAAACGCTCTCCATTTGATAGTATTTATCACAGCGAAAAATGCTTAAAAAATTACTCCATGACAACATTAGCATCTACATTTCATTTACAGATTTTTAAAATCCATTGCATTTACTTCCTGATCAGAAATGAGGGAAAGTAGTGTCTGGCCCAAATCAGCCTAGCTACTTCAGTGGCTTTTAACCAAGAGACACAGGACTGCTTTATCTTTCTAGCAGAATTAGTTAAATTAAAAGAATTCATCTTTTTCTTGTTCATCCTTATTGGCTTAATAGTGTTTGGTTACTGTCCTGTTTTTTCAGATGATAATTACCAATCTTTAGTGTTTTCATTTGGCACTGTATATTGGCAGGTTTCAGACACCATTGCAGCTAATTTCGAACAATAATCACAGAATAAGAACAAATTCAAGGAAGATTTGCCTTCCTATCAGCTAGTTCTAGATGAAAATCTCGCATACATATTGACTGCTCAAGTTCTTCATGTCTCTTAGGCACTTTGATAAGAAAAAACTTTTAGCACTTGTAAAATTTCTGTCTTTCCCATATATTGATTTAGAGCATTATGCCAAGCTGAATTTCTGTAACTGCTTCATGAAAGTAATAGTCAGAGTGTCTTATCAAGCTTGGAAGAATTCCAACAATTCTAAATACCAAAGTACTTTTTAATAGTCTTCTTGGGACTTTTTTTATCATGTGTTATACTCTGTTATCTGAGTTGTTATCTTTTTTCCTACCTTTATGCTCAAAATGGAATATAATCAATAAAAAAACTTAATTCCGAGCTCATTTCTTTTGAGTGTCAGTAGACAGCTCAGCTGTAATTCATTGTCATATCCATCTTAAATGCTATACCTGCACAGGTTTAGCAAATGCTCTCCTCTGAGAAAGCTTTTCTACTGGAAATTATTAGGAGCTAATGAATGTTGGGGAATTTCTTGCAGAAAATGGTCATCTGAATGACCCTGCCTTGCTAGATACATTAATGCTGCGGGGTCCTTTTAAGACTGCAGTGAAAAGCTATTTTTAAGAAGTGTCCGTGGAGATCAACAAGGAGAGGAATGTAAACTTACAGAAGCTGCAGCAGAAGATTGAAAAAACAGCGGCCACAGAGAGTGATCACATGGACTTTATTTTCCNTTACACCTCACACTTGAAAGATTTCTTTCTTTTTAAGCAGAAGAGCTGCATACAAACAGCTATTGAATTCAGTGACCACTGAGTTTCCCTGAAGAAAAGCTGCCCTTGGAAGTCTACAGACATAGACATTAAAACAATAATAAAAAACAGGCCGTTGCAACAAATAGTTTTCATTAGCACATCAAAGAACTACACTCTCCATTCCTTGCTTTGAGCTTGACAAACAAGCAAAATGTCAGGATATCTGCCTTCTGCTTGGCTTGTGTGGGTGGTTTAGTATCATCTTCCTTAGTTCCTGTCTATAAGAATTGCCTCATAGGGGTTAATTAATTTTCATAAAAAGAAGTGAGATTTTTGGGTGAAATTCATAGAACAACTGAAAATTATCAGTACTATTTTTGGAATCTTGAAAATAAAATCCTTATGTATAGATTTTATTCTTACTCTTTGCTGGCAAAAATATTTTCCTCTTAGGTACTTTTATGAGCTTCAGCATGTTTGAAACAGCGCATGCACAATTACATGCAATAGGTAGCAGTTTGCATTTCACACTTATGAATCATAGTTGTGTCACTGATAATGTTGGTCTAACACTTGCCTCACTAAACAAAAAGAATTATTTTTATCTTCTGGGTGATAATGTAGAAGAGGATATTTGTATGGAAACTTGAGTAAGACTCAGTGCAGGAGAGACATATAAAATGGCTACAGTGTAATAAAGAAGTGTTTGGGTTAATCCATTGCCATCCATCTTTATTTCCTATTCCGCTCCATTTCAACCACAAATATGAACTTGACAGATGTTAGTAAAAGGCTGGATGTAGTCCAGGCTACAATGGTTGCTGTGGATAAAAAGTTTAAAAATTTTGGCTCAAGGCAGCAAGAAGCTGAGGGAAAAAAAAAAGAGGGAAAAGGAAGAGAATTTGGGCTCACTGGCTGATAGACAAAACATGAATTAAATTGATGAACTGTAAAATAAATTCATATTAAGAATGTAAGGTTGATACAGTTTCATGAAAGTAAGAAAGTGGATAGCTTGAGATCTGTTATTTGTTTTATACCATATAATGTTGTTGAGAGATAAGTAATTTATCACTCATTTTATATTGTGTGGTGAAATTTTCTAAGCTGAGATTGGTCAGCTGAAAAACAAAAGTATAGGATTAGTGAAATGAAGCATTAGCATTAAGGTATAGAGTGTCATAATCCTCATGTAAATATGAGTCAAGAGTTCAAGTTTCAAAAACATATTTAAAAATCTGCACTATGGTCCAATATTTCATCTTAAGTAAGTGTTTGTGATTGTCAGAATGAGAATAAAAATTATGAGCTTGGAACACAACTCACCTTCTCTTGCCAAGGTAAGGAAAAGCACACTTCTTTCTTTCACCTCCCCAGTGCCACTAGTTTTTTTGGCTAAGGGCATGGACAATATATCTACCTTAAGAATACAGGAGTGTCTTTGTGACAGTTGATCTGTTCAGCTATCTTTAATAATGCTGTCTTTATTCACCAGATTCCTTTCTCACCTATCCCATGTTGTTACGCTGAGTTCAATGAAACCTATATGGTATTGGAAATATCACTGCCTGTTTAAGCTACTCTGTACAACTTAAAAAGCTGTTTCTAGCAAAATAGTAATAATAGTTTTCTTACCCTTGCTAATACTGTGTACTTGTTTGGTTCAGAAAAGATGAAAACCTTGGACCTTGGCCAGAAAATGTTCCTATTGTTTTTTTCTTAAGTGGAGAGTTGGCAGAAAACAGTGTTTTTATTTTAACTCAATCTTCACTGTTCTGCAAGAAAATGAAACCTAGGCCTCTTTACAAATAATATTCTAGAAATGAGAGAATACAAACAGTAGACTTACGTGTTTGTAGTGGCGTCCTATATCTTGGCTCTTTCCCATTTGTCCTTGGCTGTTTTTCTAGTAGCAATGCATAAATTTTTTTTCTCCTCTTATATATCTGTTACTCGAAAGTCTCTCTGTTTTTAGGGTCAATAGAGCTGAAATCCAGAACTTCATCTTTTGTGTCAATGCCTCAAATTTCGCTGAGGCATTTCTTCCATTATTGGGAAGAAAGCAGATGAAGTAGTCCTACAGACTGGTTAGTTCTCCAGGAGGGTAACATCTTTTATGACCAGTAGGTATTTTTAAAAGTAAGACAGAATGTTCCTTCAATAAAGCTTGCAGAATTTTTTCCGATAGAAATATGCCTGTTTGATGGAACAAAAATGTTCCACAGGAATGTTCATTCTGTCATAGCTATCAACAGAAAATCAGCAGGGAGGTGAGCTTTTATTTTATTTTCTTGCCAGGTTTTGTACCAATCAACCAGCTTGTCAACAGCTGTGACCTCTTTTCTAAGCTCTCTAGGCTGTTGACCTGGCAAGCTCACAAGCTCCTCATGATCCCAGTTCATCCCTTGATGGGGAGCCAGCTCTTTCTCTGGCTGCTTGTACGGGTCTCAGAATGGCTTGCTGCTGGCTCTCCTAAACTTCCAAGTGTCTTGCTAACTGGTTTTCTTCCCTACTTCTGTTTAGTTCCTCAAATGCCATTTCCACAGACTACCTCATTCCTCATCTCCTTAGCTTTTGAGGTGTGATTACTGTGATCGGCCTATTGTCCATCTAGCTGGCTCCCTGGTAGATAAGCATCAGAAATACAGCTGGCTCACTGTCCAGAGGTTGCTTCCTAGGTGGCTGTCTGCTTAGCTGCTGTATGGATCCTCTGTAAGACTTGCCATTGCAGGCAACTGGTTTCTACTGATGGTCAACTCAGTAGTGTTTGTCGGGCTTGTAAAAAAAATTTCCTACTACAAAACCAGGTGCATTGTTCTTTTCGTGGGTCTGTTTTGTTCATTTTGTTTGGTTTTTAATTTTATATCTATTAAATATGATAATTCTTTAAAGAATTACTTGCACAGTTTTCACAGAAAAAATCCTAAGACTTTGGCTGCCTGTTTTTTTACAGAACACTTTAAATTTAAAAAATGGAAAAAAATTATTGCTAGCTGACATAATTTATCCTCTTATTAAAATATCTTTCTCTTATGGGTTCCTAGAAAGACTCACATGAATCAGGGAAAGTGACTAACTTTTCAGCGAAAACACACTGTATGCCAATTAAACAAATGTTTACCTCAAAAAATACCCTTCTGTAATTTATAAGTTTAATCAATACATGTGGTAAAAGTAGAAGAAATGTGAAATAGTGCAAAATAATATTTCAGGTAATGGAATTTCACTTAAAATATCTTACAACTGAGAATGTCAGCTGGCAGCTGTATAATAACAGTTACCTCACTATGTCTGGCCTGGGGAGGAAGGTGAAAAACTATTAATTAGGAACATCATAAAGCTCATTTAGGACATCACAAATTAGAAAGTTTTCTATTCCTTGAACTCCTTTCTGGTACAGGTGCTATTTTTGACTCTATTCCTCTCTTTTCTGTATATTTTGCTTGCTTTTACATTTCTTATGCCACTTGTCAAGTATGGCAAACTTGAACATCCTGTGCACAAGTCAGCCACCAAATTCAAGACTGCAGTAAAGTTTCTGATAGAATTAATTGAAAGGGTAGGCTTTCTTTAAAAAAAAACCAAAACCAAAACAACAAAAAAACCTCTCCAAAACCCCCACTACCATTCTTTTCCCATTACTTCGTTTTAACACCCTACTATCTGAAATTAATATCACAAATAGTCTCGTAAGAGCTGCTCCATCCTTGCTGCATGGAGTCGTAGGTGGTACTTTGTTCTGGCCATAGCTGGGCATTCCAATCACCTCTGCTGCTGCCAAATGTTGCTTTATTCTTTTCACAATCTGATGTTTCAATAAACAAATGAAATTGGAAACACATGAAAAATTTTGTGAGAAAACGTAACATCACATGAATACTAAGGATCTTAAAGGGCAGGTAATTTGCTTTTCTCAAATGCTCTCAACAGTCTGAAAAACAAAGTAATATTCTTTTGTAATGTCTGTTAGTGAGATAAAAGTTGTGCTGGTGATACTTCATACTACTGCGGTATTCATGATAATTATGATGGTGGGACTTCATCCACTGAAGTAATAAAATGTCTGCAACCAATCTTCTGTCAATACTTTCGTGTTTCAGAGTGTTAGCTCTGACCCCCCAGTGAGAGGCGGGATAGTAGGAGAGCATTGGGAACAGAGTTCTAGTGACCTCCTGAGCCAGCTCCCTTTGCTGTCTGATTTCCAATGAGTGGAAAGCTTTTTTGTTCACACTGCTGCTATACATGCATGGTATATATGGTCGTTCCAAAAGAAGGAATACTGAATGAAACAGAGGAAATTCACACCAAAAGATACACTTCTGTGTAGCTAGGAGGATGCAGTTTAAGGTGATAAGAGAGAAGTTCTTTGCACAGTTGTTTTGAATGTTTATTTAAACTAGACATAAATCTTCACAAAGTGACCCTTCTTCTAAGCCAGTAATCACCCACAGCTTCAGGACCTGATTTACATTCTCTCTCCTTTTCCAATGCTCCGAGCTATTCAATGTGTTCCTCTTTGGCACATGTTAGAAGATGATAAAAGCTGTTACAAATCTCATATCCGTGTTTGAAGCTTGGACAACTGTAGTGCACTCTTGGTATTTAAAAGCTATTTCCTGCAGGCAGTCAGGCCAAAGGAAGGTATCCAGAGTATATTGCAGAGATTTAAATATGTCTTTTGGCTAAGAAAAACCCTTAAGTCAAGCCAAAGCTACATTTGTGTAGCTTGTAATTAATGTGAAAGCTTTGTACTGTGTCACGAGAAACTCTCAACCTGTTCTTTGGCATCATTTAGGTTGGAAAAAGGTGAAAACAAAGCTGTGCAAATGGCTAGAAGTAATTTATAAACCCAAAACAATTAGATTGGCTTGGCTAAAAGTTCTGGATCTGAGAATTAGGACTAGTTTTTCTGAAAGGAGTAGTAGAGGTAGTAGTTTTTCAGAGTATCTCTGTGAACTGATGCTTATAGGAACTTCATATTCTAGGAAATAATCAAAAGTTATATGCTCTTATAAATACAGTACAGGAAGAGAGAAAGGATGTTCTTTGCAAATAGTAGAGGAGAAAACAGTTCCTGCTTCTAGAAAAAGAGAAGGAATCTTATGCATTTATCAAACAAGAATTTTATGACACCAGGCAAGTATTATTACATACTATACCTAGAAGTGAAGTGACAAACCATGAAAAAAAGCTTTATCTAATGAAACTATAATACTTGATCTGTCTAATAACATTGTCAGTGCTTTACCCTGTTATTCTGTGGAGTTCAGTTCCAATATTCAAGCTGTCTCTAGGGCTGACCATAGCAGTCTGAAAAATTTAACATCTTCACCAGCACAGTCTTGTCCATGACCAATTATAAAGCCAAAGAAAGTGTTAGGCAGTGTGGGAGGACTTAGAAATTCATTAATGCATGAAAAAGAATTTCCAAAAAGCTGGATATAGGTTTGATAACACAGATCTATTTGAAAAAGAATTATCCCAGACTTTATTTTTTCAGAGTTCAGTACAAAAATCAATCTTGCCATTTAATTCTTCTACTTCAGTATTTCTCCTCTGAACCCTTTGGGAGGTATTATATAAAATATTATATAATATTAGCTAAGAGACTTTTAGAATTGGTTACAGTAGGTTTGCATAGCAATTTGAATGCCTGCCAATGTTAGTGTTTTCACAAAAGTGTTTCTTCCTTTCCACACCCTTCTAACATCCGTAGAGTAGTTCCGAGAACAGAAACAAGTGTAAAGATAATAGAGTATGTTTGGCATTTCTGATAAAGAAAGGCCTGATTTATATACCTTCTGCACACCACTCATGTTCACAATTCATAGTCTTAAACCTCTTTTTTCCTGGCACATGCAATTTCTTTCTCCCTCATAAACAAAGAGGCGTTCATGAAGGCAGGTGAAATTGGCTTACATGACTTAAATGGTGTTCTATCATGACAAACAGGGAGCACATTTATTTTCCTTGAAACTTCCTGGTATGATGATTGCAGAAATAACTGGCTTTTTTTCAATCCACACACAAATACTTAGGCACAGAGGAGATAACGCTAACTATCTCTAGAGACAGCCAGTGCTCTCCATTTTTCCAGAGGAGACTGGAGTTTACGTATTCTTACTGGTTCCTGGAAGTAGTTAAAGGCTGAAAGTGAGAGTCCCCTGTCCTGCAGTTAGTGGAATTAGTCAAAAGATTAGTGGGACATGTTTGACATCCCAGAAACATCTTTGGAGTTCTGAGTAAAACTTTGTTTCCGCAGT
>VWZG01002643.1:1835215-1974353 GCA_013396735.1 Grallaria varia | reverse complement strand
TCACCCCCCCCCAAAGTTCGTGTTAACAGGAAAGGAAGGAAAAAATCCTAACAAAATCCAAACTGTAACACGCAGTTCAGCAGAGAGTATTTCTGCACAATTGTATTGTAAGGGCCACGAGGAAATTTCTGAGCTTAACTTGGAGATTCTGTAACGTGTAAACTACTGCCCTGGAGGTTTTGGGCTATTTTTCTCAATATTAATTTCAATGTACAATTGATGCAGTGAATACATAGGAAGCTTTTAGCCTCTCCAAAGAAAGATTAACTCTTACCTGCTTGTTGGCATTTGTATTTATTTAAATTTAGACTAAAGACTTTAAAAAAGGATAATTCACCTTTTGAATCTAAATAATCTACATGGATTCACTCAGGATCTGAGGCCATTCCTGAAAGGGGTCATATTCCTTGCTATTATAAAACTATATAGTGAAATGAAGCCGTTTATGTGATGGATGTGCTGCACATTGTCATTAATCTGAAACACAGCACCATTAAACTGGTCAAAAAACAAGACTAGGCAACGCTTGGGCATACAATGAATATTTACTAATCTTTATTTAACTGGGAACAACCTCGAAGCTGCAGTCTTTTACTGAAGATATTTGTGGCCAAGGAAGCACTTACACTATCTTGTAACTTCTGTTTCTCTTATGTAGTGCCTAAAAGAACAACAGTAGGAATATATTTGCAGGGTGTCTATTTATAATGTGAAGTTATTATAGAATAGAGATTATCACTGTTGAGAGGTGTTGAAAACACCCAAATAGATGCTGAATACGTTCAGACCACTGGAACAGGTTAACTTTGCAGGACAGCGGCTCACCTTAAACCAAATGTTTATTGAGAGACTATAACAACTCTCCAGGAGTTTTTATGAGCTTTTGTGTAGAGAATCTGTGCAATAAAGAGAACACAAGTAGACCTTGACACAACTGACCGTTGCGGTCTTTTCTGTCAATAATACACATGTTGAAGAGAAGTCATTGACTGGAGTCTCCTGCAGCATTCCTTGACACATCCACCTCTACTTTCTCTACTGCAATCATATATTGATAACATGCACAAAAAATTCTTTTTTTGTGTGCTTTGCAGTGGAAAAATATTATGGATCCACTGAGTCTCAAAAGTCTTCTCTTGCAACTTCCATTTGAAAATAAAACTCCATACTGCAGAAGATCTTCCCACTCACGATTTTAGATTAATTCAAGACAACATACATAGTATTTTTAATATTCCTCTAGTGTGGGATTTTTTATTTCACAACCAAGTTCAATCACAATAGAAATAATATTTTCCAAAAGAAATATTCACCTTTCTAGAAAAGACAGGTTGTAATAATACATTAGTATACATATCCACAGCCTCAAAGACATAACTGAGGTTGAAATTTTATCATTAACAGGAATAAGTATTACTGAATTGTCAGGTATGGTGTCCCATACTGTATGTGGAGTCGTTCCTTACTACTTTGAAAAAGGCTTTTAGTATTAACTTCAAGCTCTCTATTTCCACAGGTTTGTCAGACCTTAAATTTGTAGAAAATTTATCTTTTTGATTAAGGTATTATATGAATTGTATATCGTTTAATCTGGCAATTACTCCATATCCTTTAAAAATAATAGTAAATAAAAAATGCCTATTAGTAATGTGTGAACTCCCAAGGGCAGGAATTCAAGGGACTGAAGATGCATATTCAAGCCATACTGAAGAAACAAAATTGCATTTTGATTTAGTTTAGTATCTGCAATAAAAATTTCATAAATTTCCTATTTAGAAAAAAAACGAACCAGAAGTGAACTGAAACAAGGGCTGAAAACACCTTTATTTGTAATATTTCCAATTTTTGCTTCTCAATTCTGATGAAAAAGTTGTCTATTTCACATTCTTCTCTTTTTCTAGGTTTTATTCTCATTTAAAGGTTTTACTTTGTGTGTGAATGAAAACATCTTCATGGCAACACATGGAAAATCAACAACTAAAAGTTATTTTGAGCAACTTCCTATGCACTTCTATGTGTTGAGAATGTCTGAGCATCGGTTCCACAACTGTAGTTCAGTTTTTATTTTCTTACATCTCCTGAGCCCAGGAAAGATGATAAGGATGGTATTGTCTGGTGTTTAAACCACAGCAAACCTGTCGCAGTGCTAGGAATGCAGAACGTACTGTGGGTACCGTCATGGGCAGAACAGTGGGCACAGGCCATGCTGCACACCAGTGAAGCATCAGGCAGGGGGACTGCATTCTCCTGTGACCTGCTCTGTGCCAGGGAATCCTTTTACCCAGGGGTGGTACTGGTGCTCTGTTTGTGTGCCCAGATAACAAATAAACTCTATCTACTAGGATTTAAGAGATTTGTCATCCTATTTCGATTATGAAATGGTAGTCTTTACATTCAGATATCGTAATAGTAATGTAATACTTAATAGATACTATGTGTAAGTAAAAATACACGAAATTTGAAAAAATGTCTATGATTTTATTTGGAACAGCTCCTTTAATATGTTGCTTTGTTACATGCTTCTTTTGATATTTTGGACTTCTGAACTTTTGTATCTTTTCATACAAAGCAGATGGAGTTTATCCTCATCTGAATGTAACTTACATTTGGAAATAACTCAGTTTTGTTTGTATTTTCTGGGCCATTTGCAAAGTAAGCACAAGAATCAGCAAACTTATTTACAAAGCCAGTTGTTTGTCCTAACTCAGGTCAAAACACTGAAATTTTGTCCTGTGAGCATTCTCTGAAATCCAAATGAATTATTATCAGTCTTCCTTTGCTTTTGATCCTGTTGCAGGATGATGTGTTTTCCTAATGATGCAGAATCTCTCATTAAGTTCAGGAAACAGGATATAAGGATAAGTCAATTGACTCAATTTATGGGCATAATAAAGCAGACCCTATTACCTTCAGCAGTCAAGGCAAGACAAAACTCAAAGTTGTAAAGTTATTATGACAAATAACTTTGTGTTTACCTGCAAATGTAAAGTTAATACATTTTGGTTTTGAAGGAGAATTCAAGGCGTTAAAATATGAAAATAATAGTCAGAATCTATTGTTTAATGTTTCATCTCAGAATATTTCGGAATTTATTCAAAACCATAAATATCTGTTACTAAAGCATGATGAACTACAAGAATTTTTTTAAGTATTTCCTAATGTCTGCTCTACATCTCCTTTCAGCCTTTCTGAGTCAGTGTTAACAGCTGGGGCTTTTTTTTTTTTTCTTACTTGCAATATAATTAAAAACAAATTTAGCAGGAGAATAGAAGTCCTGTCTGTTGAAGGCCTGTTAGTTTTTAGGAAGGTGACTGGCAACGTACACAGCTGTTCCTAACAATTATAAAGTTTAAACAGTGAAACAAGGGAAAGAGGCTGAATTCACCAAATATGGTTTCCTTTGTATGTCAGTGAAAACAAGTAATTGGACTGGCTAGAGTTCTTCATGCAGCAGGCTTAAATAAAACTTCTTTACACACAACTTTGTTACAGAAATTACAGATGACTCTTAATAGCTTCCCTGGGAAAGCAACGCGATAGATGTTTCCAAACTGCATGGAACACAGTAGCAGAAATAGAAAACATTTGCAATTGGGACCTGTTGGAGCAAGTCCAGGGGAGGGCCATAAAGATGATCAGAGGGCTGGAGCAACACTCCTATGATGACAGGCTGAGAGAGCTGAGGTTGTGCAGCCTGGAGACAAGAAGGCTCTGGGGACATCTTAGAGCACCTTCCAGTACCTAAAGGGGACATACAATAAAGCTGGAGAGGGAATTTTCACAAGGGCATGAAGAGGCAGGACAAGGGGTAATGGCTGTAAACTGCAAAAGTGTAGTTTTAAATTAAATATTAGGAAGAAATTCTTTACTGTGACAGTAGTGAAACACTGGAGTAGGTTACACAGAGAATCTGTGGCTGCCCCATCCCTGGAAGCGTTCAAGGCCAGGTTGGATGGGGCCCTGAGCAACCTGGTCTAGTGGAAGGTGTCCCTGACCATAGCCGGGTTTTTGGAAATTTTTTTGCCTTAACAGGAGAAGAAGTACTTTCAATTTCAACTGGAATATAGTCCAAAACTGGCAGAGAGATGTTGTTTATTCGTGCAATGCCTTGAACTCCATATAGCTATTTCCAAGTCAGTTCAAAATTGTGAAAAGAGGTCATGTGCTTATGCTTTAATTAAGTCTGCCATGGTGAAAATATTGCCAAAGGAGGAAAATGGGACACTACTGAAGGAAATTTCTGGAGCAAGTTGTCCGTCATTAGTACGATTTCCAAGTATCGAACTATGGTGCTCAGGAACAAGTCTGTATTGAGATGCTCTGACTCTGTATGGGTTGTTATTCTGGGGAATATTTAAATCAGGGCTTTGACCACCTATAACCCTTCCTGTAGGGAAAGATACATTCGTCTGGGTGTCACATCCAAAGACAGTTCAAACCATAATACTTCACTCATGTTATTTTTGACTTGTTCGAAATGTCTTCTGTGGTGTGACACAGGAAGTGGATATTCTCAGAATTATGTGAGTGATCTTTACATATCATTTTTATGTTTGTTTGTAAAGTGTTTTTGAATCTTTAGGAGTTTCAAGTGCTAAGTGCAACGCATCATGAATATTACATAACTGTGTGTTCATTAGCATTAAAAATTCAGAAAAAAATTGTCTCCAGTGCCAGAACTTATTCCTGTGTTCAGTCAACTTAACAGGCAAAATTAAAATGAAGTACGAGCAACACCTTTCGTGTGCCAAGAAAAACAGTGCATTTCAAGACAAGGGCAAAGGAAGTAGAGTCAACATTGAAAACATTTTCACTATCCAGTTTGTGCAACTGCCGTGAAAAATTATCTTGAAGCCCATTTACCATGTCTCACCTTCCTTCTTCTCCCTTGATATTTGTGCCAACACTTCTGAATAACTACTGCTTACCACAGTAGTCAATATAAAATATAACAGCAGGTACAGTGCGGGCACTGTGGAAAGTATATGTAATAATGATATTCATGATTTTACTAACTTTGTGAATGAGAATTTACCTTAGGATTAGAGATGAGTTTGCTGTCCGTCATCATTAGTTCATTCATCAGCTAGATGTTGCTCTGGGCAGCTGGTATGCTATTTGCCTCTCCTGGATTTAGCTTGCTTTTGAGCCAGAAAGATTTGCATTTGTTTTGTTTGCATCTTGTACTTGCTGTGAGCAGTAAAGGAAAGGCGGCTGCTGCTCTGTGAGGAATCTGAAACTGAACACTTTCAACACCTAAAGAGCTAGAAAGCATCATGACTCTGTTCCATGACTTTGTGGTTGTTTGGGAGGAGCCCGCCCTTTTGATTCAGCCGATTGTTAATTTTTAACTTTGCAGATGACAATTTCCAGTGCCTGTAGTAGCTGAATCTGATTTTGCAAGAGCATTTATGGCATCCCTTTAAAAATCAGTTTGTTGCTGCTGTCAGATGACTTGAGTAATTTTTGAACGTTGCTTGTGATCAAATAATATCCAGAGAGGGAAGATAAATGATTATTTTTGTCTTTGTTCATAACTAAGCTTTTCCTGGGATAGATATACCTGTGTAACTCCCATTCTTTTGCTTCATGGACTCTCCCTCTCATTTCAAACTTCATTTGAAACATATTTTCTTTCCAGTGGTTTGTTACTTAACTCCATTACTTGGTTACTAAACATATTTATTTACAAAAACACACAGTAGTGCTGAATGGCTTGTGAACAGGTGTGTTTTACTGCTTTGTCCTCATAGCTACAGCTGAAAAAAAAATTAAGAAAAAGCATACAAGTTTAGATCTGATAATCTGATGTGCCTGAAAATTAAATATAGGAAGATTCATGAATCTCATAAAAAATCATTAATCTTTTTTAGATTTAGAAATTATGGCAACATATGCCCTTTCATCTTCTAGGCTTTGAAAACAGCACAGAAAAGGCACAAACTGACTTACTTTTTCCCAGTATAGGAAAGTTAGACCTGATTAAGGGAAGGCCTGATTAAGAGGGGAAAAAACAAAAAGCCCCCTAAACTGTCTGGAAGAATGTCAAGTGATTTTAGTAAGCTTTGGATCCACTCCTTGGTGATATCAACAATGTAGGCAAAACTCAGTTTTACTGTAGTAGAGACTTTGTGAATGAAGGCTGGCATTTGAGGAGGCTAAGGATGGTAGAGGAAGGGGAAGTTTGGTTGCTGGGGATCTGAAAGCAGACATTGGTCAGTAGGGCTTTAGAGGGAGAATTTTAAAAGGTTGTATGTGGGGATGAAGACTTGCGGAGTCAGTAGAGCTCTGGAGAATTTGGTGTCTGAGAAGTAATAGCATTTGATTTGAGAAACCATAGATCACCCCTATCCACAGGAGATTATGAAAGTGAGCTTTGGGGGCAAGCTTAGTAATGTAAGCACAAGAATTTAGGGAAATAGAACTGGAAATACTCAATAGATTACAGGGTATGCATCTTCACTGAGTCTGTGGTTGGTGGTTGGTCAGGCACGTGGTTCTGTTTGACTTCTTCAGCCTTTCTGGGGGACTGTTCCTTCCTTGCAGAAGCTGCTATTCAACCTTTTGGGTCTTCTGGAATGGGAAAGAAGGGAGAGAGGAAGCAGACAAGGTCCAAATCCAAAGAGTTCCCTGTGTGTGGGAGGCTAGGACTAGAACCATGTCTGGGAAAGAATGGTGTAGGAATTGAGAAATGAACTGTACTCATTAGAGAAGGGCTCTCTTCCCCTTTGGAGGATATCTGCTGGCACTGAGAGGAGCAGTTGTCAACGAACACTATGCCTTACACTCTCCTGGGCAGTAACGGCAGGAGCAGTTGGCTGTGAAAGCAGAAGTTAAGACAAGGTCTCATGTCTCGTTAGACACAAAATAAGCGGTATGTCACCTGCAGGCTCTTCTTACTTTGTTGAGCGAGTGTGGCCAGGTGTGAGGAACATAGGAAAGTTTGTAAGCCCTTGCCAGCGAGTGTGCCGTTCTCATTTAAGCTGTTGGTTGGTGCGTGTATTGATGATAAAACAACCACGACAGAAATTAAAATGTATGTAGCAAATGTTAACTTCCAGGCATATGTATTTCTTTTTGAAGATGTGCCTAAGAAAACCCCTCTGTAGCCACTTTGTGGATTAGCAAACAGAGATCCAAGCAGCGGCTGCCACAGCTATAGGTGACTGCTGAGTAGCCAACATTTATATTTCAAAAAGTCAGTGCACATTTGAAAAAGTTCACTGCACATTCATGTGTCACTGCATGTTTTTATGGCCCTGCTGTGCATGCAGAATTGTTTGTTTTCTCCAAATAGAAAATAGTGTGAACCTGACCAGCACTATATAATAGCATAGGCTCCTCTTCTAACATCTGATTCCTTTCATACTGTAACAGACAAACAGCTAAACATTCAGTGGCTTCATTTCTTTTTCTTTCTGTAAATCTGAGGCATTCAGATGCTTATCAGATCCTGACCAACTTGCTGTTTTTACTTAGGCAAAATCACTGCTGACTTTGAAGCCTGTATCAGCTTTGTTTAGCTAATGAGCATTGACTTGAGAATTTGGCCCTGAATTCCTTTTATAGATAAATCATCTGGAGCTCTCACATAAGCAAACTGGCTACTTATGTTTCCAGTATTTTTGGGGTCTCCTAGCATCAGGAGCATCACAGAAGTAAATGACCTTTCTCACAATCCTTTTGTTTCAAAGTGGGATTGGGAATTTAAAATAGAGGTTTATATAAAACACAATTTTCCTGGTGGGAAAGTGAAGTAAGTTCAACAACTTTATACCCAGTAACACTCCCACAGAAACAGATAGTAGGAGTATCAGACTTCAGTAGGAGCAAAAATGACAAAGAATACTAGGAAATAGGACCATGTGACCAAATGTTTGAGAACTTACAGCTGCAAAACATATAACATGTGGGCAGTTACACAGGTGTTATAAAACTGCTGGTGTTGAGGGACTATTTGATTAGGTAATTGCCCTTATAAAGGGACAAACTAATGTGTGTGAAACTCCCCCATCTGAAAACTCATTTTTCCATTCTATTTTCAAATTTTCTCTCCACCAATTGCAGCTAAAAATAATTGGAAATTTAGAAGAAAAGAAAGAAAGGAAAAGAGAATCAAATTTGTCAATAAAAAAATCAACTTTTAAAATTCCTCCCTGGTGGTCTGGTATTATTAAATATTCTCCTTGATTTTTTTTTAATCTTGGTTTATTGGAGGGAGAAAAACAATTATCTGTAAACATAATTTTTAATGCATGGTAATAAAAATAAATGGTACAGCTCTGCTGCTGCTCACCTAAATCTTCTTCCCTGGTGGTCTAGTGGTATTAAATAATCTGTTCCACATGTATTCATCATTTGCTGACAGGAAAAGGAAAACTTTTTACATTTTCTTGTTCACAAAACAAACACAATATTACTTAATCAGGTGGGGAAGACTTTTCTGAGGATTACTCAAGAAACAAAAGAAATGTTTTACTTTCCCAGATGGTGTAATTTTAGCTCTCTTAATTTACATGACAATTATAATGAAACTAGAAGGGCAGAATTTATTTCCAGGATGCCCTTTGTGTTCAGTTCTACTTTGTCCAGATTATATTTTTTATGGTTTTATTTTTTTCTGGAACAAATTAGCTGAGTAATGAGTGTTTGCCACAAGTTGTCTCATTGCTGATGAGGCACTGTTTGCTTTAGGATATTTACTGTCAGTTTTACACTCATACATAGCATCTTTTTTGTGTAAATCTTATGGTGCTTTACTAAATTAGATCAGCAAACCTTTATTTCTCCTATTTCAAAGACTGATAAACTGGTAGGTGGTGGTGTGCAGTGTGGACTTGCCTGCAGCTGTGTTCCCCTGTTTCTGGGGTTTTCCCCCATCTTACAGACCTCTAGTATCTTCTACTTCAGAAACATGAAGATTTAATTTTCCAAATACCCTTAAAGGAAATTACCTTTTGGCAATTGGAGTACTTGTAACTCTTATCCATCATTTTTTCTGGCATTTGTGAAAGTTTTAAAGAAAATGTTGGAGAAATTTTTCTTTTACTAGTTTTAAACAGTGTAATGTCATGGTGTGTGCACTCTCTTCTGAGAGAAGGGAGAACAAAAAATATTGATTTGTTGGACAGGGTATTATTGTATTAACACTGAACTTTGAAAATACAACATTTCCACACTGTTATATTTTTGGTTTTGGCATAACGTTAAGTAACATATTTTAGAGATTTATCTGTCCTAACTGATGATGCTTTTCATTTTGTAAAACAATATATATGATTTACTTATTAAATACAAGCCAATATTATTAACATATAAATCTCAAGTTTTATACTGGGTGTATACTTCATATGGCACATTGGGGATGTTGACAGAAACTGCTTCATTTCCTTTGGGTTGTTTTACTTTGATACAGATTGGACATTGAAAACAGCAGTGGGCAGAAAATGCACGCTGGCTCATTTTTACAAAAGCTAGTGCAGGGGCTGTTTTTTTTCTAAAAAGCCTGTAACTAACAGGATCATAATCGACTGCCATGAGATGTAATTTTGTTCTCATTAAGCTGTGAAGACTTGATATCTCAAGAGAGGTAAACCACCAGAGAAGAATAGATTCCCTATGACAATAATGTTAAAAGTAAAAAAATTGTTCTAAAGGGTTCAAAGCCCATTCTTGGGAAGCACAAATATTTTTGCTTTAAAATAGGAAGATATGTACTTTTGTTTTTAAACATGAATTGCTTTTATCTCAGAGGTATAAAATAATTAACTTAAACTCTGATAAAATCTGTAGTTTGTAATTGAAAACATGTGCATTGTGGGACTAGTGGAATGTTTCCAGCCAAGCTGTGTGTGGCAGAAAAGAATCTCTACAGAGCTCAAAGCATTCCTGGTTTTATGGTGAATGTCTCTCTCTCCTCACTGAATTCTTATTAATCAGTTTTATTTACATGGCGTTGTAGTGATCTGCTGAAGAGTAAAATGCTTTAAAAACATTTTGAAAGATACATAAGAGTCCTTGAGGGAGTAGACTTTAATTTAGCAGCAAGTTCCATTATAAACCACATTCAGTGATAAGGCTTGAAAAACCCCAAACTTGTTATGTGTGTGTGTATGCACATAATTATTTTCTACTGATGTTGTTGGAACGACTTCTTGGGAAACTCCCTTATAGTGGAGTGATGAATTGTTTGTCTGGCCATGATAAGGATATATTTCATTAGAATATAGTATTTATTCACATTAACTACCATGAATATATTATAAAAACTTTTTCGTTAAACAGCATTTCTCTGGGGCATGTATTTCTCAGGGATGGTAACGCAAACCAGAGTGCTGCCTTTGGGGCAAATGTCACACTGTTAAAAATGAAGACTGAAAAGGAAAACCTAATCTAAACCCATTACTTGTCTCTAGCAAACAGTCTCTTTTCCCCCCAAATATTACTTTTTATAAAATATTTTATTTAAAAATAAACTCATGGTTTCTAGAGATTGTTGAGTTCTCAGCAATGGGGTCTATTGTCACATTCCCTAACTGCCTGAATATATTTCCTTTATTTCCTAATTACATTATCTGTAGTACCATAGGCTTGACTGAGTTTTAACCCCTGTAGCATTCCTCAGAAGACAATCTTTGTGTAGTTACACTGGAAAAAAAGTTCAGTCTGTGTTACAGAAGCTTCCTAGGACATAGGTAATTATGTGGTATCTTGCTTGTAGTAACTCCCTTGTTGCTGTGGCTGCTGTCACTGTGTAACTCTGTAGTCTTATTAGACAGTTCACAGGAAACTCAGATACATCTATGTGAATTGCTGATCTACTTGCAGAGAAAAAAATCACTATCTGATTGTGTAAATGAATACTGAAAATACACTTGATTACAGAATGACACACAGGGTTTGCACATACTTAATTAGCCAAAATGCTTTTAAAAAGCACAATGATAAAAATGGAAATTCCATTGCATAGACTGTCTACAGAAATCTTTCTGATAGGATGGTGACTCTGCAGCACAGAGCTCCATAACTTGTGTTGAGAAACTAGAAGTAACCATTGGATGTTACTGTTTTCTTAGAGACCTTACATAACTTGAGGAGAGAAAAGCATTTTGGTTATAAAGTGTGTTAACAGCAAAAGAATCCAATGTTTTATTCTCTGTTCTGAAGATGTAGGATCCTTCTGGTCTAATTTCTATAAAGGCCTTCTAATTTCAGATGCCTCAATTCTCAAATCTGAAATCATTACTCCGGTGTAAGTACTTTCAATATTGGAAGAAGAATATGAATACCTTCATGCTTTGAAAGAAATTTGAATTATTTTTGTAGTGGTTTTTTTGTTTTGTTATTTTTTTCCCCTCATAAGCCAGTCTGACTCTGAAGTCTCTGAAGAGTTTTAAGTGTTCAGTGCTAAGCTTTAAGTTTGGTATCTCTGGTAAACACAGAGAGATTTCCTAGAACAAAAAAATTTTAAATTTCAGGATAAGAAATCATGGCTAAAACTATGAAGAAAGAGTGTCCTGAGACTATTCAGCTACACTCACCAAATCTAGTTGAAGCATTAAGTTTTCGTAAAAGCCAAAACAGATTCTTCAGTACAAACAAACATGCCACCTACCCTTGTGCTAATATGTTCCAAAGTACCAGGAACTTATATTCTAATTAGACTAAAAATAATATCTAGTCTATATTAACAGGACTCTAAAAGCAGCTAGTGAGTGCTCAGTCTGAAACAAACAGAAGGGATCCTTTTTTCATATGAAAGAAAGTAAGCAGTGGAATTCCTGACCTCAGTGTTTGTGCTTAGTATTGAACATGCAAAAAACCCATTATGATTAAAAAAACAATTCGACAAATTTCTGAGAGAAAAGTATTAAATACAAATTTACTGCTTCGGCTTAGAAAGTCTCCGAGTAGAGATTGCTAGGAGGTGAACAACTATTCTGGAGCAATACCAGTATATGATATATAATCCTTCCAAGGCATCCTTATTGGTTATAACAGAGGACAGGATGGAGGATTAGAAAGGCTTTGATATGGCTGTTATTCTGTTGATACACTGCTGTAATATCATTACTTTGACAGCACTAGTCCTTTGTCATAGAGTAATTCTTCTTAGAAGTTGTTAGTCTCTTTGATATTTACACTAATATCAAGGACATCAGTCTTCATAGTCAGAGTTAAGAATTAAAATAGTCAGTATTTATGGGCATTGTTCTTATTTCTGTTATTGCCTCCTTTTGTGACTTCAAGTTCTTCAGCTTGTGTGCCTCTGCTTACCTAACTTAAACTATTTTTTTCATTAGCGGAGTGTTAAGATTCTGGGTGATGTTAAGAGTCAATTGATACTGAGAAGGCTCTACTTAATGATTTTTATTTATCATTGTTCTCTTTAATTTTGATTTTCATATTTGCATTAATTTCACAAAGTGTAAGTGTTGTGCAGAAACAATGATGAAGAAGGGTGATACCTACTGGCAAAACATATATTTGGAGGGGTAAAAAAGCATCTTTGGAAGAGAAACTTCAGTTATAAGCAGTAAATCTGAGGGAAGTATAATAAGCATCTGAAAATCCTTTTGAGCAAAAACAGTGTATAGCATTAACCTAACTATTATTATGCATTATAGCAGTACATTGACTTGCCCTTAATCATGTGGAATCAAGACAGTGATATATAAATGATTTATCAAAACTTCATGACTTCCAGTCATCTCAGCATATGATATTGTCCTTCTTCAAGGCAACCATGAATGAAAATATGAATCTTCTTGTATTTTGGATTCTTCTTGAAAGAAGACCATACCTGTGGACATCTGACAGGAGAGGAGTATAACTGCATCAGAAGCTCTGAAAAGTGGTGGCAACCCTCAAAGCCCCTTTATTTCTTTGTTTTAAACTCATTGCTGCAGGAATTTGAGCAACCTAATTGTGCATGCATGGTATCTTTTCAGTACATAGTTGAATGGGAGCCTTTGGTTCTTTAAATAGTTATCATGCATCAGACTTGATCTGAAGAACGGTAATTTACCGAAAACAAGCAAGTCTGCTCTCTTCATGTATATGCTGGCATACAGCTGAGTACAGAGAAATCTTCCTGAAGAGAGTAGGATTGATCTTCCTTTGTAATCTGCTGGCCATCAGCTTGTTCCAGAGCAGAGAGTGGGGGCTGTGGTGATAGAACCAGCTAGTTAGCTGTTCCCAGGTGTGTATTTGTCTGCATGGCTACGGGTTGTGCACAGCTCCACTGGAGAGCTGCTTTGTCAGTGGCTTCTAGCCTTTGTTATCCCCGCGCTAAGCACGAGAATCACACTGTGACATTGAACGTATGGACTTGTTCTACAAGAAGCTGCACTTCCCCACAGGTAAATAAGCTGTTTTATGTGAGAGGAAGAGGTGGTTATGGGTACATTTTATGTGCAGTGCATACCTACCCTTGAAATGGATCAGCTAAGCTGAGCAATGTCAAACACAGGGTTGATTAGGCACATGGCAACAGCAGAATTAATGGATTTTCTGAGTAGTTTACTTAACTCTCTCCACCTTTTTTCTGTTTCCCTCATCTGTGCCATTATCACATTAAAGTGTATCAAAATGCCGGCTGGTCATTAAAGAATGTGTGCACCTGTGGCAATCCATAAACTAAGGCCAGAGCTGATAGCAACAGGAGTTGCAGGTGCTCTGCATACCTGAAAATTCAGTGCTGTTTTTTACCAGAGATGTGTCTTAAGCATGGCTGTATGTGCACCTGGGGAAGGGTATTGAAAAGGCCAAATCACATACTCATGTGCAAATGAAGAACAATAATGTTTTCATGAAGTTTTTGTATGTACACTTGGGATAAATCTTTCAGAATGTCAGAGTGAAAATAAAATCCTTCACATAATTTGCAGTTATTTGCAATATTTTGAGCATTTATCAGAATAGATCTGCAGTTTTCCTGTGGGCTAGACCATGTAAACCTGCAGTTCATGTTCTGGGTACAGGTCCTTGCAATGTGGAGAACCTCACTGTGTGCCCAGGCTTGAGAGCTACTGGTTGACAGAGTCCTCCTTGAAGGAGTGAAGTTTATAGAGACATACAGGGCTGAAGTTTCAGCACTTGCAAGGGACATCAAAGGGAAATGTGTTTTGAATGTGAAAGGTTATAAAGTGCTAGGGATGGTGATCTGAGTGTCAGGTATTAGCAAAATTATTGGTGATGGTTTTGGCAATAGGTAGCTATTTCCCACTTCTTTCTTCTCCGTTCAGGAAAATGAGAAAATAGTAGCACACAAAATAATAATAATACTGCCTCATTTCATAGATTTTGGCTTTGTTCTTGCTTTTTAAGAAAAATGCATTTGTATTCTCTTGAGGAACTCTAGAGAGATGCCAACATAGAATTGAACAATTCTGTGTTTGGGGCCACATGTTCTGTGGGGCATATAGAGAAAAACCTGTAAGTATTCATTGTCGGAACAAGGCAGGGATCTGTGTTACGGTCAGAAATGCTGCATGCAGTCATCTCATTAAAAGCTTCTTCACAGATTGTGTAGAGCTTTCTACTGAACTTTGTCTGGTTTGCTAATTTAGCATCAGTTTTATGTTGCTGTGTAAGTGTGTGACTATATTAACCACCAAAGGATCATCACAGAACTTAGTGGAATTGTCCTTTGCAGGACAGTTGTGGCATTATAAATGTTGATGCCTAATATAGTAACAGCCCTTTCTTTTCCTGCTGAATTGTTTATTTTCATAAGTGCTAAGCTCACTTGAAGTTGAAAAACAATCCCTTCCCACAAAAAACTAAACAGAATTATCACTGATTTTGTTTCAGTCAATTCATGTATTTATGAAAGATGCAAGTCTGTTACTTAAAAAAAGCACCCTGGCTAGGTTTATAAATATTGAACAACAAAATTAGTCATTTTTAGTATATTACACTGCGAGTCATTGGCTGCATAGAGGATATGCCGTGCATTTTCACTTATATTAAAGACAACATCTCTAACAAACAAACTCAAATACCCTGTGCTGGGGGAAGAATAAGCAAAAATAAAGCAAAAAAACCAGCTCATTTTCATAAATTTACACATAACACAACCTTTTTGGAAAAAATCTTTGACTTATGACAGATCCCAATATGTTGTTTGGTTTTTGGTTTTTTTGTTGGGATTTTTGGGGCTTGTTTTGTTTTGTTTTGTTTGTTTGTTTTTTTTAAATTCTTCTCTGAGCTGTTGGACAGTGTTAGAAATAAATAAGAGGCCTCAAGATACTGCCTGACTGGCAAGTGTTCTGTCCCTTTAAGAGTCTAAGCTTGATTGTCATGAGGAGTCTGCAAGCTTCAGAGTGACAATAGTTTAAGTCTGATTTTTAAAAAATTATTGAAAAAGGTAGGACTTCCCTCTATACTGAGCTTTCTAGATACTGAAATGCAATCTGTTCCCCATCTCATCTGCAGCAGTGACCAAAGAAATTCTCAATTTCTAAAATTTTTTTTAAAGTGCTAGGATTAGATGGCAGTAAGGTGCAATTTTTCTTAAAAAGAAATTAGAGGGGTAGGTTAGTGTAGGTAAAAGAATTCTACAGAAAGAAAAATAACCAGATGCAAGAATGGTAAACGGAAAAGGAATATCAAATGAATAATAAAATATTCAGTGATTTTCAATTAACTGTTCGGACGATTAGTATACTAGTGGATTATATAATAAAAATCATGTCTATTAATTTTTTGCAGCCATTATCTTGTATGTGATTTACTCCCTTCAAATCATTAGCAATGCTATTAAAAGGTGAATGTAGATGAACATTCTGGGTAGTGTGCAGGAAAATAATATGGCTGAGGGTCAAGAATGAAGCTGAAAATTAAGGGATTTTAGAGGACAGAGGTGGGGGACTGGAAGGGGACAGAAACCTGAAAGAAAATGAAATGAGGAGGAAGGAATACAGCAAAAACCATGATCTGACTCTTTCCAGTTCCTTACGGTAGCTGAAGTGCTTTTCTGGTAAGATGCCTCCTCTCTTCCCCAAAACGCTGCAGTTTTAATCTTAATCCTGAGCAAACCTTTGTTTCATGAAAGGCACAGCCTTTTGGAAGCACGCAGCTCTTCTTCACAATGGAAATCTGTGTGTACATCATGAAAAAGATAAATATGTGTATGAAGAAGAGTCCCCGGGGTCTTTTCTGAAGCAATGAAGCATCCTTGTTTCAGGTTACAATGGCAGCTTGAGGGCAGCATTTCCATCCAGAAGAAAATGGCTGTGACTTCATAAATAGAGCCCTTCTTGGAAAATGAGATAAAATGCATAACCAGGAATGTGTTAACCAAAGAGAGAAGAGAAACATCAGCAAAATGAAAATGCACGGCCGACACATAGTTGGGGAAAGGTTACCAGTGGGAATTTCTTTGTCTGAATGGATGTTTTGTTGTATAAATAGATGTATTTTTGTCATTACATTAGCTGCTAGTATTAATTAAAATTGTAATCAAATTTCCTCAGTGCTTTCACACCTGAAAATGACAGTCCTTCACACAGCTCTAAGGATTCACTGAGTCAGATTTTTGTGTTAATGTTCCTATCTTATGCTCAGGTACCAGGTAATTAGACTGTGCGTTTCAAGTGAGATAATTCTTTCTGTATTTTTTCCTTTATGGTTTTGAGTAGAAAGGTTGGGCTGTTGCAAAAGATGTAGTAGCAATGCTTTGTGACTGACAAAGCAAATTATATTAAAAGATCCACAATAGGTTTTGCATATCCAGCACCTTTTTGTAAGCACAGACTCTGGGCAAATGTCAGCTGCTGGGAGAAAGAGGTGCTAGGCAGCCTGGCATAGGGATGCCAACAGCATTGTCTCTGTGAAACAATATGACTGAAGATTTTGGCCTGCAGCATGGCTGTGTGATGAACTCTCCAGTGTTTGCTTCTTGTCTCCCCACCAGCTCCTGGACTGATACTCTGATGGCAGCAGAAGACGTGCACTCCTACACCCCCTTTTATAAAAACCATTGGCCCAGGCCTAAACCACTGGGCATGCCAGGGACTGAGTTCTCTGATGCTCTATCCCTCAGAATACCTGGGAAATGAAGGGGTTTTCAATTCTAGCAATTATTTTACACCTCTACAAGGAGGGAAAGAAATAGAATGATACTTTTAACATTAATTAAACACCAAGGATAAGTTGTGAATCTGAGTTGTAGCTACTGGTTGCAATTGCTCCTCATACTCCCTTAGCTGCTGGTTTTGGACCTTCTGGAATTCTGAATGGAAGTCCAGTAGAACTTTCCTCCCCAAGTCAGCAAATATTGTCTAGAGGAAGAATACACTTTACAGTCTACAGGAGAGACAAAGCTGGAGAGTGAAGAATGATAACTGTAGGTGCACAAGGACATTTATTTTCTCACTGTATGGCTGGGGTTTTGGTTGGTTGGTTTTCAAATGTGCAGGTTTCATCTCATTACTTGTTCCACAGGTCAGGGTCATGCCTCCCTTCACACATACCTAAAGGAATGAAAATGAAGACCTTAAATAGTTGATTTTCTGACATTTACATAGGTTTTGGTATGTGCCTTCAGTAATTTCTTTGAGAAATGTTAAGTGATTTATTCCTTTGCTTTCTGAGTTACAGTGTCCTTATCTCTTCAGAAGAAAAAAATATACTGCCTATTTATTAATAATTTTAACAACAAGCAAAATTATGATGAAATTATGATACATTATTTTTGTACTATTTCACAGCAATCATTATATTTAACTAGCATAACCTGATGTAATGAGAGGGAACCTTTACAAAATTTTTCAGTCTCACAGAGGCAAATCATAATTTGAACATCAGCACCATGATATACGTCATCCGTCAGTTGCTTTCAAGAATTCTGCAAAAGAAGCAGTCACTTCCTTAAAAGTCTTTGTATAGGGGCAGTATAGAGAACTACAGATTTAACTGGGGTATCTGGCCCTGGGCGTGCTCATGGAAGTCACACCACCAAATGAAGTAATGACTGATGGGATTAAAACACCTCCAGAGAAGGACTTTTTGATTTTTAGAAAGTATGAGAGAAATATTAACAAATATGTGCCATATGATTTAGAATTTTCTATGTTTTGACTGTGTTTTTTATATGCTGAAGGTACACGAATCCACACATTTTCAACTGCTTTCGTAATGAAACAGAGCAAAGGGGTGAGAAAAGAATTAACAAATGCCATACAAAAGTCAGTCTACCTTTCATAGAGCTTGACATTCAACATCTGCTCTCAAAGAGCCTTAGTTTCTGACTTCATATTGTTCCTTGCTTCAACCACAACTTTACATAAAAAGTTTAGTGAAGGGGCAACTTTTAAAAAATTCTGCATTCTCATGAAGGTGTCATTGTTTTAATGCCTCCTGCCACAAGGCTTCTGCTGATTCCTTATTGCCAACCCAGTTGAGTTTTCTTTCTGTACAGTAGCACCTCCCTTATCTCTCACCCAGCCTTCTGCAGAGTACTTCCTTTTGTTGTCCATCTTCTCCTTGGTGTGCTGATGTCCAAACTAATAAACCTGAGCCCCTGTTGTACTGTTGTACAGCACTGTGCTCATCATTAGGTAATGCAACTGACATTAATTCTTTTAATGCATGTTGGATTCATATATTTTTGTGAGTTCTACAGTTTAAATATGCACTCCATGAAAAAAGTACTTTCTTTTCTTCATTCAATTGCTGCTAGTTGAATATTCCTCAAGAATTTGAGGAATTTTCTGTAATCTTTTCTTCATTGAATGCACATTCTGTGTAGTATCAAAACCAGTCTGAAACAAGGTGATTATGACCTTATCCATTAATAGGCTTGTTTCTCTGTCAAAGTTGAGAAAATCATAGTTGTTCTTTCATTAGCTGAGGTGGCTTTAACACACAGCATTCTTGCAAGCCAAAAGACGCCTTTTGGGAATGAACAACCTCCCAAACTATTGTCTGTTTCTCAAGTAACAGCCTCATTTCTGTTGCCATTGAAGTCAAAACTGATTTTCCATATGTGATATTTTATTTTTATTCTACTAAAAGCAGCACAATATTTGAAAAATCTCAAAGAACAATTACAGTACTATTTACTAAATACATAATGTCCCAACTTGTTTTTCTCCATCATTGTGATTCTCATATGTTCTCATACCCATAGTCTGATCTCCTGTGCACTGTGAGCATGAGTACTTCTGCTAAAATCTAGTCAAATCTTTCCTTGGATGATGCTTCTTAGATAACAAAAGTTGTATGTATATATGTGTATATATTTGCACTTTTTATTAGTTGCATAAGAAATATGGGGTAAAGGCAATTTTCTGAATGTCGATAAGTTACTTTAGCTGTTCATCTGGAACACTTGTGTTAGCTCTTCTTCTACACTATAATAGATACATAGATGCTGAGTTAATAGTGGCAGCTTTATGTCAACTTTCATAATCTGAATTATGTTTCATAAGTGACATAAAATCTCACTAATGTATTTCGAATAGGCATAGATAAAAATCTTTTCTGTTCATATAAAAATCTAGAAGCTGCTCCAAATTGATTGAAATGAAGACCTGACTATAGTGAGATAGCAACTTGACAAAAATTCTAAGAGTATATAAACAACTAAATTAAAGAAATGTAAAAGCCCTACTGTAATGATCAGAATATGGGAATAGTTAGAAGTGCCTTTTGGGCCTTCAGTGGGAGCATCAATATTACGGAATGAAGTTTACTTGAAAAGAGTCTTTGAACAGCATTTGACAGCTCTGGACTGAGGGGGAGCTCTGAACTGATCTTAGAGCTCCAATGTTACTGAGGTTGGTGGCGTGTCATGATGTAATTGCATCCAGTTGATTTCTGCAGTTGTTAAATAGCACAAAACAGAAAATAACAAAACAGTAGAAGTCCTTCTTTCTTTTCTTCTCCATACCATATATGCCTTTTGCAGGTTTTTGTGTCTGTTTTTCCCAAACACTTGTGATTTTTGGTTGGCCTAGAAATTCCACTTAATAAAGTTAGTTTCAGCTTTGTTTGCCTTTTTCCCTCCCCCTCCTAGAAAAACTGAGGCACACAGTTACAGTACCTTTTTTCATTTATAAACCGTATGGGTAGCTTACCATAAACATGTCCTTAGTATTATTCTTAGTATTATTGTTGGCATTTGTTGGGCTATTGCGTGCTTTAATTTTTATTTAAATATGTTGCATGGTAGCAAGCCACACGTTTCTTGTTCTCTACTGTATCTGGAGTCACATTCAGTTAAAGCTCACTGGTGTTTGTCCTTGGGATTTTGGCTTGGCTAGAGAGGAGAGTTAACCACAGAATTTTAACATGAACTTCACTGGCGTTTAAAGCTCAGTGACATTTGGAACTAGAAGTTTGATTCTGGTCCACTGCTATTCTTAATTTTACTTTGTTTATTACTGCTACTGTAACAAATGTATTTCTGATGCCATGATTTCTATTGACCCTGATGCCATCAGCCTTACTCTTAACTTCTTAATATGGCAAGAAAGGCCTGAAGCAAGTATCACTTATCATTTCAATTTTCAGATTAGTTTTATATGCAATAAACTGAAACTTCACCCAGATCCATGAAATGAGTTTGTTTAGAGTTGGTCAAAGAATTATACCCTCTGCTTAGATGCCATATGACTGACTTTTTCAGGTGATATTTCTCTTTTATATATTTGTGGGGGTTTTTAAACAAAAATTCCTTTAAGACATTTTAACATCTATCACCCATGCAGTGAAGGTTATTACAAGCATATGTCTCATCAGGTACACATACCACAAAGCATGGCATGTCTTCATGGGGACACTGTGCTAAAAGACTGGCTGATTAAAGGGAGAACATTGGGAAAAAGGTGTGAGGACATGGAAATAAAGGGGGAAAGTGTTTTCTGTAGGCCAGTAGTTTTGCCACTGATAAAAATATTACTGTAATATTTTGATATGTTTTATTTTAAAGATGAGATTTAATTTTATTTGGATGTAGCATAAATCCAGGGACAGCAGTGGTTAGATTTGAAAAACCACAATATGTCAGTCACTCATAACAAAACAAAGAGAGAATGGGTACTCTTTAGTTTAAGAAAGACTTGATATTTTTTGCCTTATTTCTGAATAGACTAAAGTACCTTTTCTTATTCATGGAGCAGCCTGTTCTCTTCTGGTGTTATATTCCAGGAAAGATTCGCTGGGTACATTCCTTAAACATGACTGTGCATAAAGCATGTGGAGATCAAGGAAAAATAAATTGCTTTAGACTAATAAGTTGGATCTATGTCTTTACTGTTGTCAGGCATAAATCTTCCTGAATATAGGTCTATATAACTTCTTGTGATAGAACAAATGGTTCTGGAGAGATGTTTATGAACAGGAAGCCAAGAAATATCAATTTACATTCTGTTCATATTGCAATGCTGTCTGATTTTTAAAGTTCTCTGTTTGGGTTTCTCAGGAACTACAGGTTAAGTTCCATGATTCCATTATATATAAGCTCTCAAATGGTGTTTCCCATTGTAGCTCTGGGCTCAGCAGCTCATGAAGGAACGTGACTATCTATCACGTTGGACACTCTCTTATCCTCTTTGCAGGGAAGAAGCATGTGCAATGGAATGTCTTGTTTTGCTAGAGATTTAAGTTTTTATTTTAAAATTCACAAGTTGGTATGGGCTTATTTTAGGGACAGCAATGTCAAAGAAATACACCTTGCACTGGGAATGGAACGTCATGAGCTTTGCAGCAGTCTTTATTCTTTGTGGGAATTTGCTCCATGCATTTGGATGAGCTGAGGAAGATCCATGTTGTATAGGCAAACAGTAATTTTTTTGTTGAGGGTTCCACTGTTTTAGAGTGTGTAAGTTAACAACCTTCTTCTTGGAGCATGAGGTGTTTTTCTTATGTTCTCTAGGTCCAGAGTGTTGAGGAAATGAGTATGTGGTCAAATACAGTGTGTGTCATACTGGGGGTGGCTCTGAATGAGCTATCTCAAAGCCTTTGGATCAAAAAGAAGTTCTGAATATGATTTGAAATTCACTTGGAAATAGAAAATATATTTGGTATGCTTGTACTTGGGGTGAGATGAGAGAATTCTGTCACAGCCTTCCTTTGTGACCCTTGGCTTTGTGGTATCTGGGCTTGCAGAAAACCATGTACATGCACAAACACCAAAGGTCTCACATGTAGAAGGTGGTGTTTTGCTCCTGGGCAGCCCCTGGTCTACCATTCCCGTAGAAGGGGAAACATATGTAAATACACAAAAAATTTTGGGTTTTATTCTCAAGTACTACTCCTGTCTGTTGC
This sequence comes from Grallaria varia, assembly GCA_013396735.1. Taxonomy (NCBI): domain Eukaryota; kingdom Metazoa; phylum Chordata; class Aves; order Passeriformes; family Formicariidae; genus Grallaria; species Grallaria varia. The sequence goes on along the minus strand of VWZG01002643.1, from coordinate 1,952,078 downwards.
AGTGTGATGTTAAGGAAGTTTTGCAATGTGATGGGAAATAACATTGAAGAGTGCATTATTGTGCTCATTGTGGTAATTATGCCTATAAAATTGCAACCCAACCTTGTGAATTATTGTAGGATGACTCATAAGTGGCAATAAGTTGTTATAACAAGTCTTTGGTGAGTTGGTATTTGCAAATCAGATCCATAATTAGTGGAAGATCCTGAAAATGTGCTCACATTGAGGCAGCTTTGGAAAGGTTTGAAGTCAGAAGGAAAGAATTTCTGGCACTTGCATGATTTTAAGACCAGGTCTGTAATGGCTACGGTAATAGAATACTGCTTTTATTTATTTTAACTATACAAAGTATTGTTAGCAAATTTAAATTTAAAAAAATTTTCTCTTCTGAGTATCATAAATGAATGAGTGGGATGTGCTGTCCTTGTGTTAATTAAAGATCCTCCAATCTATAGTGTCTCCATCAGCTGCATAAGAACATTTTATGTACTGCTTGTTTGAGGATGACAGAATCTGTTGCATATAAAATAGCCCATTTGGAAACAGTGAACTCTTTCCCTCCAAAATGATTCTTGGTGTGTTAGATAACCACTTAATAGCCATCCAAAACTGAGAAAGAAAAACAGAAGTATGTCAAGAACAGACTATATATCTGTTTGTATATATCACTAATGTTACAACAAGATGCAAACGGGATTTTAAACAAAAATCATCTGTTGTGGAGTAGAAATGGAGTACTGAAATATTAGTACAGTTTATCCACTATACAAATTAAAACCTGATAATATTTACAAAAGTGGTATTTTCTAAGGAATTTCAAAATGCGAAGATTACCTGGACTAAGAATAAAATGGAAGTGTCTTCTACTATTATGAATAAAGGCGCCTGATTCTGCAAGGATTTGTAGGAGTAAGGAATTGTGAACATACCAGTAGCTCACTGGTTCTTTCTATGGATGGTTTTGTTCACAAGTTTTCACAGATGCCCAAACCTTTGATGCTGCAAACACCCATTAACTGTATCTTGCTAATTGCAGTAGCTTTAATGGGGCTACTTACATGAGTAAGACAAGTATTTGAAAATTTTTAAGGGAACCTTGCCTAGATATTAATGGATGATACGAGCTATTAACTAATTAATGTGCACTTGTGAATGGTGAAATGCTCCTGCAGATGCCTCAGACAGTCTCATAAATTTGCTAACACTAATCATGCAGTAATGCTACCAGTATACTTAGTTGTCTTCAGGTTTGGGCCATGGTTTCAATAAAGTGGTAATTCAATAAAATTTTATTTTAGGCTTGTGACAGTTTAATGTTTAAGCCAATCAATGTTTTTAAAGTAGTCTTAAAAGTGTCTATTTCGTTGTGCTCTCTGGGAGAAAGAAAGCACAATGGAAGGAAAACACATCTATAGAAGCAGCTGAGTAAGATCTTTCATAAATATTCAAGTGTGCAGTTTTCAGCTGCTGGTTTGATTGCTAAAGGGCTAAGGTGAAATCTGTGAAGTGTTCATTGGCGGAAAGATTACAGACCCAGAGTTGTCTTACAGATCCTTTATCCTACTACAGACTCACCCAGGGGACAATATATGCTAAGGTGACACTTCATTGGAAATCAGAGCTCAGCATGACTTTGTGCCTTCTTGCTGGTTTGATTTATTTCTCTGAAGTTAATATAGATAGTAAGATTGGGACAAATCCAGAAATATTCCTTAACTAGGCTTGAATAAGGGGAACCTCAGAACAAGAGGCATATGGAGACAGAGTTAAAGATCACAACCTCTGAGGCAGGTTGACTCACTGAGGAGATTTACACCCCTCTTTGTTTACTGGGCACATTACTTACATGATGTTATACATTCTTACTGTTTTCTTGACCAATCCATAGTAGAAGGTTGATGAGCTTCTTACAAATATCCAAGGAGGTCTCATGCATCTATTTGTTCTTTCTGTTCCCAAATTCCTGCTTGATTTATTTTCTGACACTCTTTTAATTAACCCCTGGGATCTATGGAAGCTCTGCTTCCAGTTTCAACAGGATTATAGCCCTCTCTACTCCCCCTCTTACTGCCTGGTAGAGTGGCACTGGTGAACTGCATATTAGTTTTCTGCAGTGACATTTCCAGCTTCCCCCGTAATATTAGGGACATGAAGGAGTATCTTAAAAATTATAATCAAGCCTCAAGCTGTTTTGATCTTCAGAAAATGAGTATACATACAATGGAGGCTACTGTTTCTTCCCATCAGCCATTTCTATTATTTATTTCCCTGTAAGAGTTCCTTGACTCACTGCAACCACGGGGAAAAGTATTTTAGAGTTCCCACAGATATTTTTTTCTTCTGTGGGTGAAGGATATGCTGTGTTGAAGGGGAATCTCTCTGATGCAGAAAAACTGTCTCATGATTTGGATTAACATAAATGCTTAATTACTTGAATTTAAATATTATTGTGGTGGGTTGACCCTGGCTGGATGTCAGGTACCCACCAAAGCTGCTCTGTCACTCCTCAGCTGGACAGGGGAGAGAAATTATAATGAAAGGCCCATGGGTTGAGAAAAGGACAGGAAGCGATTATTCAGCAATTACCACCATGGGCAAAGCAGACTCAGCCTGGGGAAATTAGTTTAATTATTACCAGTCAAATGAGCGTAAGATATTGGGAAATAAACCCAAACTTAAAAACACCTCTCCCTTCTTCCTGAGCTTGATTTTATCCCTGTTTTTCTCTGCTTCCTCACCTGGAGTGGCACAGGGGTACAGGGAATGGGGATTGTGGTCAGTTCATCATATGTCTGTGCTGCTTCTTCCTCCACAGAGGAGGACTCCTCACCCTCTTCTCCTGATCCAGCGTGTGGTCCCTCCCCCAGGAGACAGTTCTTCACCAACTCCTCCAGTGTGACTCCTTTCTGTAGGTTGCGGTTCTTGGAACTGCTCCAGCATGGATCACTTCCATGGAGAGCAATCCTTCAGGAACAGGCTGCTCTTGTGGTCACAGCTGCTTTCAGTCATCCATTTGCTCTGGCATCAGGTCCTCCACAGACTGCATGTGGATCTCTACTCAATGCCCTGTGGGCCTCCAAGGGCAGCTGTCCCACCATGATCTCCACCATGGACTGCAGGGGAATCTCTGCTCTGGCACCTGGAGCACCTCCTGCCCCCCCTTCTGCACTTTGGTGTCTGCAGAGCTGTTTTGCTTAAAAATCACTCCTTTCTCTCTGCTGCTGTTCTATGCAGGGCTTTTTTTACCCCCTTTTTAAATATATGGTACCAGAGGTACTACCACCATCACTGCTGGGTTCAGCCTCGGCCAGCAGTGGGTCCGTCCTGGAGCCAGCTGGTGTTGGCTCTACTGGGCATGGCGGAAGCTTCCAGAAGCTTCTCATGGAAGCTGCAGCCCACTCATTACCTAAACTTTGTCATGCAAACCCCATATAATTACATTTTAAATGTGCTGCAGTGTACCAATTCTGCACTAAATCCATATATGTAAGTCTAAACTTTTTAACACTAAACTTTAACAAAAGGATTTGAACCTGAAATGGTTCATTGTCACCAAAACACTGGCCTAGACACCTGCATGAAGATCCAAGTCACAATCCAACAGGGAAAACCCTATTGGAGAAATTTTGGAACTTGTCGGTTGACATAGGATTATCTACACCTGGGCTCTCAACAGGGCAAAGAAGGCATTTCTTTAGGAATTATTTATGTAAAAATAATAGATGCAGTATTGAGTATCTCTTCTCTGTGGTGATCACGGACAGGACCTGAGGGAATGGCCTGAAGTTGTGTTGGGGAGATTTAGGTTGGATATTAGAAAAAGTTTCTTTACTCAGAGCATGGTTGGGCACTGAACAGGCTCCCCAGAGCAGTGGTCACAGCACCAAGCCTGACAGAGTTCAGGAAATATTTGGAAAATACTCTCGGGCACATGGTGTGACTCTTGGGGATGGTCCTGTGCAGGGCTAAGAGCTCTTGATGATCCTTGGGGGTCCCTTCCAACTCAGAATATTCTGTGATTCTGTATTATGAAACAGATCACATTATATTATCCCACATATTTCTAAATGTCTTAAACATGTAATAGGCATCGCCATTGTTATGGATTTCTTACACAGCTAAAAACAAGATTGAAATTAATGAAGATATTTAGTGTTAAAAGTGCAGACAGAAATGACAAGGGTTGTTTGGTTTTACGCAGGCATAAATGCAAAATGATCCCCATCATCAAAGGAATTTTGCTAGATTTACAGTAGTATAAAGAAGATGAGAAACTGGCCTAGGGTAGGCACTTTAGCAATAAAATGCATCCATTTATAGGGTGAAAATGTACAGCAATAAGACATATGAGGAAGCCAGGAGGAATTCTGTCTGTCAGGGCCACCAATTGCTCTGGGTTAGCCCGCTGTCTAGGATGGCTTTCACAGCACCTGCTTCTGTGAAAAGTTTTCAAAGCTCAAGCACAAGCGACACCTATCAAAAGTTTGCCAAGGGTAGGAAGCAATAAAAAGTATAGTGGCTCAAGCTGTTTGCGATATTGCTTAAACCACTGGCATCCATGGTGTATAATCTGTGAGACTTTGCATAGCCTGCTGGAAGCTGGCAGTTGCTAGATAGGCTCCTGTGCACTTGTCTGTCATATTATTGGCCCTACAAAAAATGCTAATTGAAAGTTTGCTTTGGCTAACTGAGCTCCTGGGGGGCCTCCTGGGCCCTCCTCTGATGGAAATAATCTATAGAACAAATCTATGCCTTTTTAGTGTATCAGTGACAAAGAGGTTTTTTCCTTATCATTTATTTAAAATGAAGTAAGTGGCAATCTTCCCTGGCTTTCTTTTGTGGTGGAAACTTTGTGCTCTTTCATCCTATATAAAGCTGTTCAGAGACAATTTAAAACCTTAGAAAAAGAGCTACCACAGTGATGGTACAACAAATTGTACTGGTTCTAGCCTGTGCCTGTAATCTTGAAGTCTTGTGCACATGGGAAAATTTTAAGCTTCAGGAAAAATTAAAATATTTTTTCCTGGAACTCAGTCCGATTCTTATTCTAATATCTTGAAAAAAACTCACTTCTCCCTTACTACTATGGATCTAATTTTAAATTATTGGATTTCTACAGAGATAAATGAAAGTACTGGTAAGAACAGTAATGCAGTAGCCTGGCTGGCACTCCACTGTTGTTCTGGTAGGTACAACCATCTGGAACAGACACTTCCAGGATTGATAGCAAACTTCAGCCATTCAATACGGCTGGAAATACCAGTCCATCTTTAGTGAGGGGCGCTATTAATAGCCAGGTAAAAGCATTTGTGTATTAGAAGATTCCAGTTATGGTCATATTGTGTCAGGAAGATGTCAGTGTTCTATCCCATCTTACTACTAATGATTGCTAATATAGTACTTACAGGATAATAGATGAGGAGGGATGAATTACAAAGTTGTAAATCAATCAAAGTTTTTGTGATACATTTATATGCTTTTGCGGCTTGTTAAATCATCAAAACCCTTAGATTGATTTTTACTTTAACAATCAATCCTCTCTATGTTTTTTAACATGCAGTCAAGAGTTAAATTTTTGTAACTATAAATATTGAGAAGAATATTATGACAGTAGCAGGAAGATTTATTGCATTCTGATGGCAGAGCTGAGAGGATGTATATACTATACCACTGAAGTGTCAAGATGCAAAGGTTGATTAGTCAGAAAGATTTTGTTTTACACAGAGGAAACTCATCTGTATGTTCATCAGCTGATATGCAGCAGGAATTCATCTGCACAGTTGTTTATACTTGCAGATGGTCTGATACCAGCCCGGACGTAGGATAACGTTGGAGTTTGTATTGAGAATGCTTACAACATTATCTGCGATGAAGCTACGGCAGTACACAGGTAACTGTCACATCTAAGGCTGTACAGCCACTCAGTATTCATCGTGGCTTCTGATAAGCAGTAAATGACCTCAAAAATCCAGGCTTTCTGTTAAGACATTTACCCAAAAGGTGAGGTTCCAAAACAGGAAGTCTTCTAAGGGAAAGAGAACAATTAAGTCTCTGAGTGTAATCAACTGCTAGCTTTTAGGTTTGCAGGAAACTTTTGTCTTTGAATACCAAGTATATAAACACTTGAAAGTTCATCTTGTGACAAAAGCTTTGCAATTGAGACATATGTAGACCAGGAACAAGGCTAAATCTGCCAGACACATTGTTTGCAATCGATATAGCATCCAAAACGAATGTGTTTTTATAGGTATTTGTCAGTTTACTGGGAATACTGGTCTGTGCAATATTTAGAAAGTCCACTGAACTTTGACTGAGGAAGAAGATTCTGAAAAGCCGGAGGCTGCAGATAAGTAGTGGGGAGGTTCTTTGATAGCTTGTACAAGCATCTCATGTAGTTGTGCAAGATGTTTCCATCATTGTCACTATCTAAGGCGCACAGAACTGACAACATTCCCTTATGCAGAATGCCTTCAGTGCAGCTGGTGAAGTGCAGCAGCAGCCTGAGCTGAGATATACATCAGGTGTGCTGTGTTCAGTGGCTCTGCACATGTGGCCCATTGCACTGGTGCCATGAATACCCCAGCTAAACCCCTTTTGCTTTAGCTAGCCGATTTTACTGCTCAAGAACAGGCAAGTAGCACATGCATATATCTACTTTGTAAATGCTAAGCTGACTCCATTCTATTATTTGCAGTTGGCTGCATATATCTTTCATTTTAAACTGTTTTAATTTGAAAAAAAAAGCTTGTATTATGTGAATAGAACACTTATTAGAAGGATTAAAAATAGGCTAATGACAGATATCAAAATGTATTTGTGTAAAGGGAGAGATTAATTTGGTAGATTTATTTCCAGCAGAACTTTCCAGGGATCTAGGCTTGTTTTGGTACCAATATTTTTGTCAAACCACCCCCTTAGACAATGATGAAAAGCATAATTCCTAAAGTCTGCAGATGAGACAAAAAAAAAAAAAAAAAAAAGGTAAAAATGTAAGCAGTAATTCTGTCTTAGAAAAATACAGTACCATATGAATGTATTTCAGTATGAGCTGTCAATGAGGTAGTTAAAATAGGCAAAGCCTTCCTTGGCTGTATCAGAAGAAAAATACCTGTAGAAGTAAAAAGGTTTGAACAATATTGGCAAGATCACTAATAAGTCTGTGTTGTTTTCTCAAGACTATGCTTCAAGAATTAAATGTGGAAGTAAGAAAGTTCAAATACAAGCCATGAAAATTATACAGGTGCTGAAAAACAAGCCTTATTCTTCCAAGAAAAAAACAAGTTTTACTTACACAGCTTAGAGATAAGGTCAAGAATCACACAGATACCCTCCATTGAAAAAATGTGATAATTGGGCTTTTCTCTCCTGCTGACAAAGCATAACAAGATCGAATGGCTGGAAGCTGTGAGAGTAATTAGATGCAGGAACTGCTTGACAGGTGAGGTGGAGGACTCTGCATTACTTAGATTTTTAAGGAAGGAAGTTTACAGACTTAAAAAAAAGTAGTAGTCCAGCTTCAATGGGAAATTTTAATACCTGTGTGTTGATAGGGACAGGAATGTGGGGATGGCAGTGAAAGAGGATTGCTGGAGATTTCCCGTTATCTTTTCTTCCCTTGGAGCTTGTAAATCTGAGTTCCTTCTTTTAGGGGTTGTAGCAAAACCAGTTACATGGAGAATCCTCTTGGATGGGACTGACTTGTCTTGCTCATGTACTTGTGTTAGACTGACTGCTGCCTGACCGGGAATAAATACACCTGGAGCCCAGATGGGCAAGGCCCTCAGCAGTGGAGGCCAGAGCTCATTTGCTGAGGTCACTTGGGCATATCTCACCTCATCGGTTCCTTCCTCTGTTGAAGTTTTGCCTCCTGGATTCTTGTTTGTGCTCCTCTGCCTCCTTTGGCAAGTACTGTAATACCCCAATGGGGTAAAATATTTTGGTTGGATGACACATTTGGGGAATTGATTTGGGCCATCCGAGTGAAACTTAATGGCTTCTGATTAACAGATGGCCAGCTGCAAGCATCTAATAATTCTTTCTGTCTTTGAACTATAAAAATTTGAACTGTAAAATTTAATGACTTTTATTTAAGCCTCCTTGCTTAACAGAATTAGAGTTATGTGTCCATTTTCTCCTTAGGTTTGCTTTGAAGACTCTCCTAAAATTCTAGTGATTATTACTGTCCCTCTAAATATCTCTGAAAAATCCTGAATCTTTCCTTGACAAAAAGTGTCAATAAAGACAAGTCAAAGCTTCTGCTGGTCAGCATGAACTGCAGCTTTTCCCAAGCGAACTGGGAGGAAGGGGTGTTGGTACACACAGGCTATGGCAACATCATACCCTGTGCCAAAGAAAAATCCCTTTGGTCATTGTATGTCAACAGTATGACAAGTACAAAGGGATCCACAGCAATGTCATCACGTTCTCTAGTTTTATAAGGAAAGAATTCAAAATGTATGGGTTTGCAGCATGAAGAGTGAATGAAGATTGTACTGCTTAATTAGAGCTTCATAGCAGCACCGGTTCCTAACATATATGTGATATATGCTAGTCTGCTCCATTTACTTTATTACTCTCTAGAGAGGTTTACAGTTTAACCAGTATTAATGATGAACCTGGAACTATGATGCATCAAGTTCTTGTGAAAAATGCAACAAATGGCACAGCCACATTCAGCTTAGCCCAGAAAACCAAAGGTGTTTCAGAGCAGGCAAAGTGTAATTCTGGTGGCTGCTGAACCATTCACTCTGCCAAGGTATAGGTGCTGTAACATTCAAATCCATGTGTTGTTTGAAGTTCCCGTGCCCTTTGTTTGCTTTTCACTTTGCATTACGAACAAGGCTTCCCCATAGCTAACAGTAACCCTCAGTGACAGATTTTAAAAAAGGGAGCTTTTTTTTTTTTAACACAAAGATGAAGGAAAGAAGTGAGTGTTGTGTGCAGTAAACACTCCCTCTGTATTAGAAAGGTAAAGACAGTGAAACAGAGAAATTTGGGTGTTTTCGCTAAGCTGTTACCCTTAGGTATGAATTTGGCAGCTGTTATAAACAGGCTCCCTGTTTCTCTATAACGTACTGATCTGATTTAACATTAAAAACACAGTTTGGGGACAAACAATTCATTCTGCCCAACCTTCTGAAATTCATCTTCAGATGCTTTTGGTGAATATTTACTGTAATGTATTCTGTTTGCATTGCAGTCTGTAGTTTAATATTGTCTTATCTTCCTCACTATATATACGCATGTGAGCAACACTATTTGTGCAAAACATGTTATCTATTATTCTCTGAGTTTTATTTGCAATGTTACACTTTCCTTTTTCTGAACTAAAAAGTGTACTAACCATTTGTTATAGGTATGTACGTGTGATTGCACGTAACGGACACATGACAAGCATTTAAAATAGTGCCTTTTTTAATTATACAGTCAGATACATTTAAAGTCTTTGTTGAATGCATTATGGGTAGTTAATAAATTACTGAAAGTGCAAATCAGTTTTTGCAACGGGTTTGCAAGGAAGAAAAGAGCTGCATTTGTCCTGTTTCCTACAAAGTAATGAGACTGATGGTGTTGCTAAACTACTTGGCAAGAAAAATCTATTTAGTTGTAGCCTCAAAACCTGAGCTGCACAGTCATCCCAAAAACCTGAGGCCCAGATTTAGTTGTGCTGGGGAAACTCCTAGCAATTAATGTGAAATGAAACTACTCATTGGATGGTCTTTCTTGTTTGTCTAGCCATTAAATGAACTCTTTAAATGCATTTCTGGTTTTGATTTTTGTTTTGGTATGAGTGTTAAAAACCAAAGGCATAAAAAGAAAAATGGGCTGCTTAGGATAAGGCATTTTATCACTGACATTTTTCTAAGATTAGGACAGGCTTTTCAAACAAAAAATAAAGTCTAGAAACGGAGAAAAGAAATACTGTTTGGAGTATTTTCGTTGTTCTCTGTATCATTGCAATAAACTTCAGCTATAATGCAGATGTTTCATTCTGTACACATACTTTATAGAAAAACAGTTAGACTTCTAGTCAGCAAACAAGATAGGTTTTCATGAAAGGCTTCTCCTTTTCCACTGTTTACTTGTATTTTTTTAATAAAATATTTGCAAGTTCATGACTGCGTAATGAAGTTAATTTTTAATTTTTTAAATTTGATGTACAGAGGAAAAGAAAGCATCACAAAAATGTGTCAGTTAAAAATAAAGCAAGCCACTTATCCAGCTGAATGACATTTTGGGTTAACTCAAGACTCTGTTTTTCATTTTTTTCTGGCCAATATCCATGAAAATTTTCTTATGCTTTAACCTGGACTTTCTTTTCTCTCATGTTTTTAGCTCCAGGCTCCCAAAATGGAATGGACTGAGTTCCAGCTATTGTACTTTTGTTTAAGCCATAAGTTTTAGCCAGATCTTTCTGTATTTTGCCCCAGGCATTTGTCCCACTTTGCTTTGACAGAAGAATAGGAAACCACTTTTGTAGTATTCCTAAATTAATTATACTTTTCTAGGCTTAAAATACTGTGACAGATCAACAAAACAGTAGCAGAAAACTAATTCCTTCAAAAAATATGGAAGGAGGAAGTTGTGTAAGATGGTGTAATTAATCTTGCAATAAAAATAATTGTTTACAGTTAAAATTAATGTAACATGCATTCCTCAGCAGATAATAAATTATGGGTTTTCTCATTAGCATTTGAATTGATTTCCTCTAATTTCTGAGGAACACATGAGCATGTGACTAGATTAAGTTTAATTGGACTACAGCTGGCACTGATTGTGTGTGGATAGGGTGGGGGTTTTGACTGATTTGGCATCTTCCTGCATTGTGTTTCATTGTCTGTTTCTTCTTGTTCAGCCTTTTCTGTACAGGTTATAAGGCACTGTAAGAAATATTAGAGAATTAAAAGGGGAAAGAGCCTTCTGTGAACACAGTAAAATGTAGGCGAAGTGTTTATAGAAACAAAGTCTGTGGTGGCAGCCAGTGAGCAGGCAGCATGGGAGGCAGACGTCATGCCTCAGAGCCAGACTGCTGTGCACTGGAACAGGCACACGCTGCAGACATTATGAGAAGAGCATTTGTGAATCTTGCTAGGAAAGCATAAGGCACCGCTGAGCAGCTGCTTCCTCACTCTCTGAGTGTCACCACTCTCACTGCAAAGTTGATCGAGTCCTGTATTATGTTCTAGGGCTCAGTGCAGTGTTTAACAGGGAGGACCTGGGGCAGGAATACTCATTCTTTCTTACTAGCTCTCATTGCACAGGCACCAAGCTGTATCAGACAATGAGATTTTAAAATTTTGCTGCTAGCATTACTGCAGTTCCTCTATCAGCCTTGCTAGCCCAGATTTCTTCGTCCAACGGTGGCCACTAATACCTGCCTGTGGAAGGTCATGAGATTAGGTCAAGCACGTAGTGATAATACCTTCTCTGTTCTTCTAGTTTTCATTGATATATGGCTGTAGGATTTTATGACACAACGGTGATATCCTTATGTTTAATAGCCCTGAATGGATTTTTCTTACATGAAAATATCTATCAGCTTTTAAAATTCATGTTGAATCCTCAGCTTTCTCAGTGTCCTGTGTCTTATTTTGCTAGTAAAACTACGCATTGATATAACTATTTTAATTTGATACTGTCTAATTCTGGTATTTGAAAAGACAAGTACTTCATGCAAGCTTTGATTTTTATACTTAGGCTCATGTCTTCTCAGAGATAGGCCTTTAAGTTAAAGAGTCCTGCTCTATTTAATAATTTCTATGAAGTCGCTTCACATCCCAATTGCACTTGCTGGCCTTTAACTTCTATTTTCAAATTCTGCTACAGATTTTTGAGCTTGAGAAACCAAAACTGTTGCTGAGTACTCAAGAGTAGCTCATTCTGAATTCATACAGTGACGTAATGTTTTCTGCTTTATTCTCTATGCCTTTCTGAAGATATTAGATTCATGTGGAGTACCCTGCTATTCAGTGTGACTGGGGGTGGCAGAAACTACAAAACACAGGAAGATGCAGAAGGCTACCTGTTGAAAAGAATGTCATGCAAGTAGTGGATAGGGACTATTCTTTTTTTCTTCTACAAAGATATTTCACGTACTGAAAAAAGTTTAAAGAATCTGTATACGACACAATAAATTCAATGGAGGAAGTACTGAACTTGTGGCATATGGTGAGGTCATTAATGGGAAAAAAAAAGGCCACAAGGTATAATGGAAAGGCAGATGCTAAGAGTAAGCAATTTAATAAGAAATGCAGATAGAGTGAGAGTGCCAGATTCACTCACAATGTAATTCAATTTAGGTCAGCATTTGAGGAAACATATGAAGAATGAATTTGGATCATGCTGTATAATCTTGGTTTTGATTCTCTCAGTTGTCTTTTGTCTTCCAGGTGCTTTCCATCACAGCTAGAGATGAAAACCAATGTTTACTGTTGGTTCATGCTGTACTTGAAACAAGTAACACATGTGAGGGGAAGTAAAGAGAATGTTTTACAAGTTAAATTTAAATAAAAATATTTTTACTAATAGGTTCCTCATACAGTTTCCCAGAATTGATTTTTAAATGTGCACTGAGAAGGCAGACAAAGGTATTTTAAGAATAAGTGGTGGACTAAAGATTTCATATTCATGGCATCTCTTTAAATGTTTCTTCCTAAGCAAGAAAATCCATAGATAGATCAAACCAGATTAGAATGGGGAGAAAACAGAAAAAGACAAGGTGAGGGTAACACTATCCAAAAAATCAGGAAAAGAACAAAGCAAGAGTGAAAAGTGTCTAGGTTTTGCTTGCATTTGGCTTGAAGACTTGTTTACTCCATGAGTTGCCCCATTTACTCAGCTCTTTGTTTTACATATACATTGCAGAACATAATTGGAAATGTAGCCTTTGCATCTTCTGAAATATTTGGTCCTGTTTAGTGGGTATTTTTGGCAGAAATGAGAACATATACAAAGTTGTCTGTTGTGTCTACTTCACCCCTTTATTTCTGGAAGGTTGATATTAACTTGATCTTAAAAGTGCCCAGGACATTGTGCCTGATACATTTATGAAGTAAAAAAAATAAATATAAAAAAAAATATAATGTTCCCTTCTTGGGATAAATATACTATGCAGTATTTATTCACCCATGGGAGAGTTTGGCCAGTAATTATACAGTTGCTTAGAGAAACATACAATGGCTTCTTAAACCTCCATGAACACTGAGAATACAGTTTTATGTTTCATCTGAAAAATTACGACTCTAGCAGTGCATTGTATGTTAGCACCATGCTGAGATATTGGTTTACCACTAATTTGAAATAAAGAGTATCCCCTTTTCAGGGGCTGGCACAGTCTCTTCCAGATCGGCCTTTCATGGAATATTTTCTGCCAAATAGTGCTCAGACATTTGCTAGGTGTTAGAAGTTTGTGAACTTTAGGAAGTTATAACCCTAGGTATCCTGGCTACAGATCAATCTCAGGCTATCAGTTTCCTCGGACCAGAGTTGTTAAAGGAACAGCTTGTAATCAGCAAAAAAGAATCTCAATATCAAACTACAATTTTTAGTTAGATCTAGATATAATTCTCTATTTAATTATATGTAGCAGTGTATTTATGTTTATTATTATTATGTAATAGACCTGGTACTTACTGTGTTCAGGTCCTCCAGACAGAAAAATTCCAGCTTGCATGTAGTGTTTTGAAAGTACTTTTTGAACACTGTGGATATGAGGTTTACTGTGAATCTCAAGGAAAACGGGGTTACCAGGCTAGTGATCAGCTGGCAGTGGGATGCCCTTTTTAGAAGCAAGTTAAGATTCAAATCAAAGAAGTAAGCAGCAGTCATGCTTTTGCAGTGTTTTCCAGAAAAAACCCCAATTGCTGGTACTGTGCCTGTAATAAAAATAGTATGTTAGTAATTGAGAAAAAAGGAACAATGGCAATTAATTGCAGATCTGATCAGACCAGTTCTACATTGTCCATTTTGTACCCCTTTTGTCCCATCTCCAGCTGTGATAAAAACAAACAAACAAACAGCCGCCCACCCCTTATTGTAAAGTACAAAAGTCCATCTTATATTTAAGCATTAATTTGGAGCGAGGTAATGAACTTCCCAGCTTCTCAATGTTAGTTTAAAAAGTATTGCAGGTTTCTAGGGAACCTTCTGCAATCAAGGGCTCGTGTATCCTCCAAGCCCCACCAAACTTTTTTCTTCTGTTCTCAGTTTAGATGGCAAAGTCATTTCAAATTTGAAGGTTTTAGGTGGCTTAACTAGGCTCTTGCTTCAGTGACTTGCCCTGATCAAAGTATACAGTACAATTTGGCTGCAGCAAAATGTGCTGTGTACCATCTCTAATTGGCTGGGCTGTCAGTACAGGATTTCAGCCTGCCGAGAACTTTCAATCTTCTGTGCTTAGTGTGCGTTAAATCTCTCGTCATCTACAAAATGCCTTCCCTCCCCCTCTTACTTTGGGCTGTAGGAGAGCTACAGTCCATAACCTTTGTTTTTAGTTTTATCATAAATTGAAATACACACACACTTAAATTTTCCTAATAAATAAAGTGCTATGTTGTTCTAAAGCTGCCTTTTCACCTCATTACAGCTCAGCGGAGTGGAGAGTGATGTCATGGTTGACCCAGCACCAGCATGCCCATAAATGATACAGTATGTTCCCCCCTTTACTTCCTGGCTAAAGCACTGGGAAGGAGCTTAATATGAAATTCATGCCGTGATGACAGATTTAAAAGTTGCTATAGACTGTAACAGACAGCAACTGCATTTTGCAGACATACATGACACATACCACTCTCTTGTATTCTTAAGTGATGACATTTTCAGTTTAAAGACTTATGCTTCTATTGCGCATTATGGCTGTCTGTCTACAAAATTAGGCGGGAGGAGGGAAGGAAAGGACAGGACAGAGAAAACACTGAACTTGATATAAAGCTCTGCTTGGAGAATATGTCAAATATTAAGCAGTAGTTGGAGAGGTGGCTCACACCACTTTTCACGCAGGCTGCACTTCTGATCTGTGCCATTTGGGGGATTTCAACTGTTTGGAGGCAGACAAAGCAGTTGTACTTCATCTGGTGAAATGGGCCCCTCGCACTTTTAACAAGGAGACTGAAAACCCGAACGGTACTAAATTGTAAATCTGCAAGCAGGAAACTAACATGCCAAACATGAGACACCCTTCTTTGGCTGGGCTTCCCGAGCAATTAAATAAATAGCCATCACGTTGTGTCTCCTGGGCAATAAAACATGCCACTGTGGAGAATTTACAGGAATGGGCCAGGGAGGGTGTTGCCTGATAGAGAGCTGTGGCGTTCTGGACTTGCACCTACGTCTGTGCTAGAGAAGCTTCTCAATACAATGAAGCTTGATTGTAAATATGAACACTGGTTTATAACCTTGGCATCTTCCTCTGCTGGTTGCCCTTTTCTGCATCTACTCAGTATCACAGCATTCATGACAGGTAAACAATCACTGAAATTGATATAAAGCAAAGTTATGCAAATATGTAAGAATGGATTACTAGCATTGCACTCAATCAGAAAACAAAATGACATTGGCCTCTTATCAGAAGACATTTCATACTCTTACTGCAGTTTATGCCAAACAGGCAACCTCCTCCAGTGGAAAACATCCATTAATTTCTTTCAGGATTCTTAGATGCCTGACTAGGATTTCAGAAAAACTGAAAAAATAGAATACCTTTGACAATGCCTACATGTTCTCTTTGGAGACATATGTGTGCAGAAGGAGGACTTTATGATGTTTTAGAAGCTGAGCACCCTTAAGTGAGAGTTGAAGGAAATCAGTCCCATGGAGAATTATGTCTTTAGCATGGTGGGAATGCCAAGTCACAAGAAACATGATCAATAAAGCTTATAGTTTATGCACCTCAATATTGAGTTTCCACATTTTGATTTAAGGAGTTTCCTGTAACATAACCCATGGGAGCTAAATTTTCCTGCTCTATATGAATGAAATGTTGCCATTTCTTCAATATTCAGCTTATTTATCATTTGGAGTCCTCCCCATATTACTGAAGCCAAATTTCCTCACAGAAAGAGGCAGTTCTTAAAAGGAGTATAAAACTTTGCTCCAATAAGGTATCAGCTAGTGAAGATTGTTTTGATTAAAGCAAAGCAGAATCAAAACTTGAACACAGTTGAATCCACAATGTTTTTGTCTCTCAGGCAAAATTTTCTGAGTTTCAAAGGAATTGTGGAATTTTTGACTGTATTAAAATCATGAAGTTCCACAAATTTCAGTGAAAGATTGACAATATGAGATTTCCAACCTTGGCCCTCAGTTCAGTTTCCTTGTGATTCAGTTCTTCAACAGAGAACCTGATGTATGAGTGATATTTCAAGTATATGACCTATTTTGCAATATATTGTACAATCCGGAATTTATGTGTCTGAGTAAAACCTGTGATAACATCTAAATGCCCGACTCTGATTTTCAAGAGATGTCACACCATTTTTCTCAGTCAGTCTTAGCTGAAATGTGGACAGTTTTGACACAGATAGTCAGGTACGTGGTTTTCTGTCGTCTGTTACAGGTGTCAGACCAGTGGAACCAGCTTTTTCGTTTTCCATTCATTCCAGTTTCCCACATGCGTATCAGTTTATCTTTGTCACTTGCAGAGCCTCACTTAGCTGAGTAGCTCTCATTTTTCCCCTGACCTTTGACTGCTACTGGTTATTTTGAGTATAGGATAAGGAGGGGAAACTGTCATGAGAAAGGTGTCTTTTTGCCTCCATCAATCCCTTGAGGAATTGAGCCTAGTCACTGCAGAAGATGTGAGGATGTTTTTTAAGTTTCTAGATTCATTTGCATTCCAAATGATGTTTTTAATGAAAACTACAAAGAATATGAAATAGTACTATTTGGGAAAAAGTTACTGCGTTTTATGGAAGGTCGGATAAAGGCAAATTAATACAGAAGTCATGCAGATTTCTTCACAGCAGAAACATGCATTGACAGTGAATGTTAGATTTTTGTAAATTACAATTTCAAACCAGAAAATATTAGATTGTTATCAGTTTGCTAATTTTGTTCTTTTACAGCATACAGAGTATGGTTACTAATTTTTCAGTATTAAGGTATTTTATAATGAAATGTATCTGATGCTGTAAAATGAAAGGAGTTAGAGAGATTGTTTTACACTAGTGGACTGTTTTCCAGGGCTGGAGCATGGATTAGTAGCATGTGAAAAGGGAAATCACCAGGGATGAAATATTGACCAAGCTAGCAGGTTCTCAACAAATGAAAGTATAACAAACTGGAATGTTATTAATCACTACTTCTGGTGTTGGTTTTTTGATTTGATTGTTTCCTAAGCAATATCATTAATTGCAAAGTGTAGGATTGTAAGTATTGCTCTGTAAAAATTATTATGGGGTTTTTTTCCCATTCGGTTATCCTTATTATGATTACTGCTAAACATTTTATTTCATTGTATTTTGCTATTTCCAAAGTCTTCCTTGGATATTTGAAGCTGAAACTGTCATAGGTTTATTTTGCCAAATCTTTATTTGTGTGAAACATCCCAGCAGCTCTTGCTGACAAAATGGGCTGACCTAAATAAACACAGTTTTGCTTTTTACATTTTGAATGAGATCCCTATGTAGCTGGTGGCAGCAAATTAGTAAGACTTTTAACTAGAGGAAAAAAATCATATTCTTAAATACAACATAGCTTTTAAACTTAGAGCACCAGAACCCTGCCACTAACCAGTTATATGCAATTTTCTGAACCTGAATATAGTTGTATAAAATGTGATCAGGAAGTTATATGTGTATCTGGAATGTAAGATTAATTCTGTGTGGTTAAACCTTTTTTTTTTCCCTCGGGATGTTCACACAGTCCTGCCTTTCAGAAATGGCTATCTGCCTTCCAAAGAATTAGCAGTCTCCTTGAACTGTGGCAACCATGGAAGTGCTATTAGCTAGCTCTGCTTGCCATCTGAGTCATTTGGAAGTTCCTCTGGACATGCCAGGTGAAAGATGATAGAACCAGACAGAATCAGATAGAATCAGAACCTGATAGCAGGAAGGCTTGAACTTCTTTTTATCCTTGAGAAAAAATCGAGTCTGTGTTTGAGTGGTGAAAGAAAATGTATTTTCCAAGTTTGGATCCCTTTCTACGGGTGGAGGGCTGGGAAGAGGTATATAGTGTGAAAGCCTACTTGCATCTGACACTTTAACACCTGGAACCTATAGGATGACAACCATAGAGCCAAAACATCCTTGCAGTGACCAGCTGTGCTGGTTTTGGCTGCGATAGAGTTAACATTCTTCCCAGTGGCTGGTATGGGGCTGTGTTTAGGAGTTGTGCTGATCACAGGGTTAACATAGAGGTATTTTTGTTATTGCTGAGCAGTGCTTACACACAGCCAAGGCATTTTCTGCTTTCTGTACTGCCATGCTGGTGAGGAAGCTGGGGGTGCACGGGAGATTGGGAGGAGACACAGCAGGGACAGGTGATCCCAACTGACCAAAGGGCTATTCCAGACCATGGGACATCATGCTCAGTATATAAAGGTAGGGGAAAGAAGGAGGAATGTTTGGAGTGATATAGTTTGTCTTCCCAAGTCGCCATTATACATGATGGGGCCCTGCTCTCCTGGGGATGGCTGAACACCTGCCTGCCCATGGGAAGCAGTGAATTAATTCCTTGTTTTGCTTTACTTTGTTTGCGTGTGTGATTTTTGCTTTCCGCATTAAATTGTCTTTATCTCAACCCACGAGGTCTCCAGCTTTTCACCCTTCTAATTAACTCCCCCATCCCACTGATGAGGGAGTGAGTGAGGGGCTCTGTGAGGTTTGGTTGCTGGCTGGGGTTAAACCATGACACCAGCCCATGGTGCTCAGATGGTACCAGGCTCGTCTTCTTTGTCTGTATTTAAGAAGAATGTTTTATTTCATATAGAAGACAGGTATGTCTAACTGCATCAGTGCAACATATCTATAGAATTTTAAGCCTGTTACAGTTCAAAGTGTATTATTTCTCTTTGTTTCCCTCCATGATTATTGCATCACACTGGAATGTTTTCTCTGACCTTTACTTAGCTGATACAGCTCTGCAGGTATGGCAAACTGAAAAATGCTAATACCTCTTGATCTACTTTAGTCCACGAGAGGTGCATCATATTTATATGTGGGAATAGAGGGACATCAACTGCCCTGAGATATATGACTGCTGTGGAAGTGTCTAGATTCCTGTCTACTTCCAGTCTATTTGACAAGGGAAGCTGTGGGGCAAAAGTAATGATCACAAAGTGTGCTTTCCCCTGGAGCTCTGACTAATATGTCCTATCTAGTAGGCACAGTACCAGTTGCAGTGAAGCGTGGCAGCCTGTGTTGGGCTCAGGAATCCATGCACCAGGCAGCAAACACATAATTAACTATTTGCTGTGCTCTGTGTGTTCTCACACCTTCATGTGTTGTTAGCACTGGTTTGGAAGACTGGGAGTAGACATGGATCTCACTTTGACAGCATGGGAAAAATAAATGTAGATTTGGAAGTTGAAAAATACATAAGAACGTGGAGGGGAGGAACATATCACAGGGGAAATATGAGTGCTAAAAGCACTTCTTGCTGTATCACTGTGTAACAAGCAATGACAGACATGATTCTCATTCCATATAAAAGGAATGTTTTTACATTAGTCTCCTAAAAAAAAATCTTCTTTTTTTTTTTTTTTTTTTGGTGTTGTCTCCAAAAAAATTTATAAAAACTTGGGGACAAATTCAGTCTCATTGCTTACTTGTATCCTCTGCAAGTCTGTCATTGTCAGTGCTCTTGTCTTGGAAGTGAACTCTCTAAGTGAAGACCCTTGTGTTTTATAGCACCTGTCACAGTGTGTTCAAGTTCATATATAATAAATAAATTTAGAATCTTTTAATAGACAATATTCTAGTGGATAAACAAACCAGTGAATAGTAGTCACACCCAAAAAAGATCACAAAAAGAAAGTGCATAAGAGGTTAGGCTGATGGCCTCATTGTCCTTTAGGCAGATCTTGTACACATGGTAGCTGTTTTGGGCATATTTTCATGCCAAGGATGAGCACACTGTGTAACTAATGCAAGTTTGTAATGCAATATTGTAGAAAACCACATTAACAGGTTTTTGGATGGCAGATGCAGAGTCTTTGAAGCAGTTGTGGTGATGGGAGTTACCAGAAAAGATTAAAAATGAAATAGTACTGATGTCTGGTAATAACTTATTTCACCAATCATGCAATTGGAATGAATAGGCAAAGTAAATTAGGATAAAGGATGTCAGAAGATGACCATCAATGACAAGGAAAAATGCCCCTTTTTTGTGCTAGATGGTGTTTACATTGGAGAGGTGGGAAAAAAAATAGGCTAAGCAGCTGAAAACTGGAATTTTATCTCTTAAAATGGCAGAGACCTCTTTATCTAAACCATGTTATACAGAGCCACTGACTTTTGATAACTAAATCTCAATTTAAATTCGTCTAAAGTTATCTCAAAATGTGGTATGGCTTATTTTTGTTATTTAGAGCTGATCATCCAAACCCTAAAGTATTTATAGGGGGTTTGCCGGCCAGGTTGTGAATCTCACTTCATAAGATGCATTGCCACTTCTTGTAGCTCTCTTCTGTAGGCTGAGAGATTTAACAACCGGACAATTCTCTGACAGAATTTTCTCTGATTTCAGATGTCAACATAATTATTTCTGTACGTATATAAAATTCTGTCTGCAACCAGATATTTTTGCNCAGCATTTTTCTTCTCCCTGTGCTAATGTGTCTTGTTTTGAGTAGCAGTTTGCATTAGCCAAAATTTAGATATTCAAATTCCCATAAACGAGGAAGTCTGGATTTGGACTGGGTATTAACTCTGTGAGTTGAGACAATGGTGCTGGTGCTGTTGTACTCTTGTACTCTTAAATATCTGTTGCATTTCAGCTGACTGGTGTGCCAAGTGCTCTGTGCACACATGTAGGAGCAAGAGTCATCTGTGAGCTAGTAAGGATAAACTGGACAAAGGCTGTTGGTTATTTTAGGGGAAATGAAACATATTAATCCCTGTCTTCCCTGGCCTAAACCTTAATCCCAGAATAACCTTTCAGCTACTTTCAAGATGAATTATATTTTGGCATTCTCAAGACTGGAGCCAGTGAAAATAATCTTATCTCAAAACTCATACTGTACTGATTGTGATTCTGATAGAGCATGTGTGTATTTACATAGTAAATCTATTTACAGTAAGTAAAATAATTGGTAAAAAATCAGAACAGTTAATTTTCATGCTCTTTTTGAAGTCTTAAAATTAAATCTGTGATTAAACTTTTATCACCTAAATATATTGACTGATAGCCATGCTTGCTAAAAATGGAATTTATGGTTTTGAATGCTGGTCTAAATCAGAAAATGTTCCACAATCTTACACCAGTGTTTTAATTCCATGTCTTTGTGTTGCTTGTCATATATTCCCCTTTCAGGACTTCATTTGCTCTGTCTTCACAGATGTTAGAAATGGACAAGACCAGTAAGTATATTCAGAATTCTCTCGCCGTATTTCACTGGCTTTTGAAAATGTGTTTGACTGTTTTCTTGAACCTCTGGGGAGACATCTCTGATTTGCCAAAAGTCTTGGTACACTGAAGTTATCCATGTCCTGGGGCAGAAAGAAGAAGGATTTGGATTTAACCATAAGTCTTGTAAGGAGATACTTTCAATGCTTTTAGTTAAGACATGTTTTAAAAATGTTTAAATGGATGACTTCATGCTTCATTTTATGGCATTCCTGGAATACTGTTACAAATACAATAAATGTTCATTTAATCATGAATACTATGTGAGTTGTCATTTGTGAGACAGTGCAATAAAGTCCTCACAAGTTCTAAATGGCCTATTTTATATAGAATACAATATCCTTGAGCTATAACAGTGATGTTCACGTTAAACTCAAGGATTTAAGTTTTAAATTGAAGGGTCTTTATCTTATTTTGCCATGCACATGACTTCCCGTAGAAGTTAATCTCTAAATGCACTGAGTCCTCCTATTTTATAACATATTTTATAGGGGAAGATAATTGCTCTTGTGCTGCTCTTTGGTCCAATTCTGTTACGTTTATTCTAGAAATGTGTCATCTATAAAAGCTAACAAGAATATCCACATCCAAATAGATTTGCTATGGCGGTGCTGCCTAAACATAAGAAGGGAAGGAGATATGATCCATAGTTTATTCATAGTCTTTGTGACATTTGCCCTTTGACATAAGATATTTACATCCTTTCATCAAAATATGACTCCTCATCACAGTCTTCTGAGCTAAGCCTGTAATATACATGATTATGGTAATTTAAAAATGAAACATAAAAAAAAGGAACATGATAAATGCATATCATCTTACTCTTTATGACTCTAGTAAATGTCATACCTTAGGCTACACTAAATATGTTTTGAGTTTCTCATGCAAAAATTTGTTTTGAAATGAGTCAGTCAACATGCTTTTCCTTACTCATTACTACTTAGCCTAAAGATGTTGGGAATCTGTTTTTGTTTCATTATCAATTTATTTCTGAGAAAATAATTGTCTTTATGTAGTGCTAAAATCATAATTTCCCTTCAGTTTGTAACTGGGACAAGAGTAAATTGTCTACCAATTCTAAGAAATTAGTTCTGTGCCTGGATCTTCCATTCTCTATACAATGCTTTAACCTGGAAATTAATATAACAGCTACTCCTCAAAGAGTCTCAGAACAGAGCAAAAAAATGTGCTTTATACTGAAATCAAGCAATCAGCTAGATCCTTTAGTTGTCTTTATTTAAGAGCAGTAAATCTTTTTAGCAAGTGGAATAAACCAGTGAGAATAACTAGAAAGGCATTTAGTGAATTACACAAAGGGTGTGTGGTTTAGACCTTTTCTGGAACGCAGGCTGCAGTTTAGCTGTCGAGTCACTATCATTCTCCTCAAAGGTGAAATGATTTAGAGGCCTAGAGAAACTTAATTTTTCTTGATCACCATGTGCAACCTGGAATTTTAATGGCAGGCATAATTAATTCTTCTGATGTTAATCATCAGGGCTGGGCTCCACAATTATCAGCCTAGTGCAGCTGGGGCATGGTGCAGACATGAAAAATTAGGAAAATGAATCAGTAATAGGGTGGCAGATTTAATCTGCATCATGAAAACAAAGTTAAAAAGAGGGAGATCGAGAGAATTTCAGCTGAAGCTTTTGTGCCAATGAGTACTGACAGAACTGAAAAATGTTGCCGATGTCCAAAGTGATTGGTAATTACCAAGCCATTGAATTTTTTATTGTCAATTTATCATTGCGCCAGAGGTTAAATTTAACATCTTCTTCTAAAGCCATCACTCTAGGAGGAAGGCAAGCTTTGCATCACGTGGACCAGGAGTCAGTGAAAGGTTAATCAGGTATTCCTTTAGTTTGTGTGTGCTTCCAAATCAGTCTTTCTTTTTGTGTCCTTTATGCTGCAGAGATACCGTGGGGTATTTTCTAATTTATATCACCTGTACATTTCAGAAAAAAATTAGATTGCATTCCTCAGCACAGCATCAGCTGCCTTGCTGTGTATTTATAATGCTGTATTTTCATACTTCCCCAGGCATATTTTACACACATTTCAATATGTATATGGAAATTTTATATATACAAAGAGCTGTATGATACAAGGCAGGCATTTCCCAAACAAGGAAAAATATAATCTTAGTGTCTGAAAGTACTGCAGGAATTAAAAAAAATCTGTTGTAATTTGTTTTGCTTTTTATTTATTTAGTTCTCAGCTGTGTTATTTGGTTTGCACTTGATTTTTGCTTTGTTCTGAAGCCATGTTGTTTGTGAATAGTCCAGTTTAAAGTCCAGGGTGATGTTTGGAATGCTAGAAACTGCTGTTCGGCTGAAGGACCGTGAGGGGAAGGCTGTTTGTATTTTGTATCTTGCACAATGCTGAGTTTTGGCACTTAGCAAGTAGGAAATATTCACAACTGATAAAGAAGCGCATGTTTCTCCTTTGAATCTTACCCCCTCGAGAATATTTAGTAAATGGTAGGGTCTTTTTTTGATTCAAAACCCGTAACAGACTGAGAGAAAGACAGTGTCAAAACATCCTTAAAACAGAAATATGTGACAGAAATATACATTCATGTGTTAGAGACTAAGTTGAGCCCAGAAGTAAGTGAAAATCTAATCAATGAAAGAGTAGAATTTATGCTTCTCTGTTTATAGGTTTAGATCTGCATATTCTTATACTCCTTGCTGTGTAGCTGTCTTTTAATACAATGTTAAATACAACTTCTGTCTACCTAAATTCTGCTCAGTAATCTCACTTCTATTTACTATATTTTTTTGCACTGAATGTTTATTATAGATTCCAGACTGTGCTCTGATTAAAGGAATTGTATGCATTTTCTATAAATTAAAAATGGAAATGGCCTTTAGGGGAGACTCAGTAGAGGAATCAATGCATGCATTAATTACTGCAATTCATTACCCAAATAAACACAAGACTCAGCCTTTTGCTGGATACAAATTTAGGGACATACGATGTTTACAAGAGACAAAGGCTTGTGATCCTGCTCATGTTAATCTACAGATCAAAGTATGTGAGCCCATTCCTAGTGGAGGCTCCTTTGGGGATACCATTGCTGGGATCAATCCCCCCATGCAGGCAGTGAATTATTGCTGCTGAATACAAAAGCTGCTCACGTGACATCACTGTTCCCTAACAACAGGGATACTTGCTCCAGATAGTGCTTTAGAAGAGCGTCTTTTCTTGATACCTCACTTTTCTATAATCAAACTCAAATCATAAAGCAATAGCTGTACAATGACCACTGATTCACTTCATTAACAAAATATGCTGCAGTTCATAGCAAATAGTCATTTGGAAGAAAAACATGAGAATATACTCTTTAGTTTCCCAGAGGCTTTCCAGAACATAAACAGAAGGTTAGAAAATATATAGCAATTAGAATTATACAGAAAAAACCCTGTTATTTATTGAAAAGCTTTCATATTTTTCTGAATTAGTATCCTTTGTTTTCCTTGAGGAGAAACTAGAAGAGTATTGGAATAATGCAATTTCTCTAACAGCATCTGGTTGCATTTCTTCATCATATTTTATAGATGGAGGATAAATTACAGTATGAAGGCTTCTGTTCAAACCAGGACACAGAGTGTGATTTGAATCTCAGTGCATTTTGCCATTGTGGGTGCGAGCTCACCCCCAGTCTCAGCAGCTCACAGCAGAACAGCAGCCTTTTCCTTCTTTCCTGTTGGAGCACTCAGCTATTTTAATGGGATTCTGACCAAAACTGCAACTAATTAGGAATCAATTCAGGACCATTAGTAAGTGGGACTAAGGTAGCCAGTGTTGCATATTTCAAAAGAGTTCACTTTAATGAGAGGAGTTCTTGGACAGGAAGAAAAACCCCACAAGCAGATTAAAGATAGTGTAGGGACCTTCTCCAGTTAAACTAAACAACTAATGCTACACAGAAAGATGCTGAACTTGTAGTCCTCTCTAATTGATCTACTTACTGTTCCTTAGGAAACTCAAAACAATAATGAATGCAGGTATTAACTGCGTGTTAGTCATTCCATAGCTATTTATAAACATTAGCAATTGTTACATTTCACAGGCTTTTTTCATTGGAGAAACATGTGTTATCTTTTTTCAGACATATAAACCTTAGAACTGTCAAACCTTTTTTTCTTCTCTGGGCTTTGTACTTCTGCAACATCTGTTTATCTGCACTGCATTGCCTGCAGATGGTATTTTTAAAAATTTGTTAAAGGGGTTAGGATGCCATATTTTTGACAGCTGTAGTTTTGCTTCACTACGTAGCAAAACTTTACCAAAAAACACAGTGCTTTGAGGGAATGATTTCATTGTCATTGTTTCATTACTTGTACCAATTTTTTCCCCTAATCTGTTGCTATTGTGAGTTCTCTTAATGAACTGGTTGCATGTAAATGTAATCATTTTAGGAGAAATAGAAAAGGCAATATTATTAGAGTGGGAATGCATGCAACTATATGGATGTAGTCTGATATTAATGTATTAAAATCACTACACAGTAAATTAAAAGCACAAACCTGAATATACTATGTGCTAAGTCTTAAACATCACAATGATCTCAGCTCATGAGAAACTGCTTGGACAAGGCTTCTGGTTTGAGACAGCGAACAGAGAGGCAAATCTACTGTGAGAATGTTTAATAAAAAAGTATGAAGAGTTGTTTATATTCCCAGCATGTGAACATGACTGAAGACCTAGTGCAAACCTTTATAGTTGATACACATTTTAGCTGTTTTGCAGAGCAGGTTAAGAATTTACACAGGAATTGCTAGGAACCTTCATTATTTTAAACCACCAATTAATCTGGCCAGAGGACAGAATGTGATAAAACATCTTTCCAGTATGTTCGTTTGAAAGATGAGCATCTTGGCTATTTAATTTTTTGTTTTCTATTTTATTTTCTAAGTCATATTGCTAAACAAACAGTGTATGCTCAAGCAGCATTCTCTGGAAATAAATATCAATCAGAACAATCAAAAAGAGTTAAATAAATTTTGGAATACTTATCTTTGTAGGAAGAATGGGCCCAAGCCAGGAGCAGAGGCGTATCCATTGCCATTTACATTAGTCCTTGCTTTGGATACATGTACTCTTAATACAGAGACTGTAGACCTTGGAAGTACTGTTTTTAGGTGCTATATATTTTTAATCAAGCTTCTTTAGCTTCTGTGAGAAAGGAAACACGATTTGTGTTTGCAATGCCAGGTGACAGGGCGAACAACAGAGAAAATAATCTGGGGAGAGAAGAAAAAGGCTGCTTTAAGGAGGCTGGGAATAGGTCAGGACAGTCTGTTAAATGTGTGCTTTTTAAAAAAAAAATATTTTGAATCTTGCTTGGATATTACAGTATTAGTAACCTCAGAAAGATGAGGACATTTAACAGGGAAAATGACTGACAGATCAACAGCTGTGAACTCTTTTGTTTTTAATAAAAGAAGCCAAACAAGTAATTTAAGCTCTTTCTGTCCTGTGTGTTGTGTGCTAGGATCTGAGCAGGATAAAAATACAGTGTCCTCCTACGTTCTGGTCAAAGCTTTTGGCTTTTACAAAATAAATGGAATGGAACATAGTGTCACTTGAATGTATAGAAGGATGTTTGGAATGAGGACAGGCTGGGAGAGACGTGACCAGTATTTCCGTGCCAGTGGAGGTCTGCAGACCCAAGCAGCAATCCTCAGTTGAGTAAACCTCAGAACAAGTCCCACATGCTATAAAAACTATTTCAGAGTAGTTGTGCAGCCACTCCACATCTCATGGGAAGAGAATTCTACTGACCTGACCTGTGCCAAAAGACACTAACAATATCCTCTTTCTTTCCCCTTCAGTCTTAAGAGTTGATCTGAATGTTTTTCCATTTCTATTTTACCGTCAGTTAGAAAAGTAAAGCATCTTTGCTTGAGCTGAAAGAGGTGGAGCTCTCTTATCACTTCCATCTTCTGGTCTTTATTTGTGCACATCTATAATAAGCTATAAGGATCTCCTTATGCTTACTTATGGTCAGCCTGTTTAGCATTACAATCTAACCTGCAGAACTACCAGTACTGTCAAGTCCAAGCCTTCTTCCCAGCTTGTATGTGGTGTACTTTAGGTTTTAGTTAAAATATATTCTTTATACAGCTTCAGTTTCTGACATCTTCCTGACTATTCCCTTCTCTCTATGAAAACAATGAACCTCGAATCACAGTGTGAGTGTGTGGGGGTTTATTGTGTTTGGAGGTTTTTGGGTTTGTGGGGGCTTTTTTTAGATGTAGGCATATAATTATAATAACATCTGACAGGGGCTTGGTCAAAAGGCTGATATGCTACTGGAAATCTTACATCAGGTAAGTAATGATGTCTTGTTGGCTACAATTTCTGATACTATGGAAACTGGATAAGTCTGAACTCTCATTATTTTTTATTTTTACTTCTTGGCGTGTCTGTACTGTATGCTTTCCCATGCGGTTTGCCAGTAACTTTTTTGCATGACTGCCAGCAATATGGAGACTCCAAGAGTGTATAATTACCTTTGCCTTCTTTTCAGAAATTCATGAAAAGCATTTCACATCCTTGCAGGGAAGATCTTTCTGCCCCTAGACAGAGATTGGAGGAGGTGAAATAGAGCGGGAAGCACAGCTCTTTTCCTTCTTCTTCTCAAATATGTAGCATTCCTTTATTGGCTTTCTTCCAGGATGCATTCCCAGAGGAGAACTCTCCCTTCTCTATTGCAGCAGGGTGAATTTGGTGTCCAACAAGGGCATCCCTTGGGGATGAGGAAGCCAAGGGTGATCAGAACAGAGTCCAGGCAATGACTTCACTGACAGGACCAAGTCGTGCAGTGCCTGAGCCAGGAAAGTGCAGCAGGGGGTGACAGTAACAAGTCCTATTGACAGACCAGTGAAGACCAAGGCAAAAGTAAAGTAACAGGTCAAGTTGAAAGTCACTCTGAGATATTCTAGCAACAGTTCAGATGTAAGTCTGGGAAAAAGTACACACACAGTGTACCTCAGGCAAGGAGTGGGTGCTGAGACCAGAGCTAAAATGAGTCCCCTGAGCCTGTGGAAAGGGGTCTGTGAAGGCCCCAGGTGTGGCAAAAAAGTTCTGTTAGTACACTCAGAGTTGAGACAGAACTTTATAGCTTACAGTTCAGTCTGTATTTCTCCTGCTTCATCCAGCCATTGAAATATTTTTTCCTCTGTCACTAAAATTTAACTTGTCTCTGGATTTCTCTACTTGTCCTCTACTCCTCAGCTCTGCCTTTCTTCGCTAGTCTAAGATTTTTAATGCAAAATGACATCAAGAACAGTAAAACCTTGTTATAACGTCACTTGAGGTTTGGATAGAAAACATCATATATTTTAACAAATCCATGACCTCGTAGCAATTTTGCTGTTGGCGCTGTGCTGCATACCATGGCCGCTTGGAACTTCATAGCCCCAGCAAGGATATTTGCTTCTCAAACCAATGACTGGTTTCTCAAGAAAGACTATAGTATTTCTTGTGTTTGCTGAAGGAATAGTGTTACAATGCTCTGCTGAACCCATCTGATACTCTCCAGTAGAAAGCAGAGATCCACATGCACTCAGTCAAAGTTGTTTTAATAAATTATAGCCATAGGGAGCAGGGAAGAAGGCAGGACAGGCAGGAAATAGATACGTTAACATTCATTTGAAATTATTGTTGCTGATAAAGCATCCTACTGGCTCCCTTACTTTGTTGGATAGTAAAGCAAGGCTACAGAGCGCTAAGGAGAAAGAGAAAAGCAGAGATATGAGAATTGTGAACATTACAGGCAAGGAACAATTGTATTAGGAATTGAACTGAACAATGGCAAGGACTACATGTTTTGCTAGTGCTGACAGTGTTCAAAACAAGGCTTTACAGTCTTTTGTATAGACACCTCTAATAAAGGTGTTTTTCCATAATGTAAGATATGTAACTAAATAGGTTAACTTATGATATAAGCATACAACTTGACTTTAAATCACCTACATTTTTACCTCTGTAGTGCTACAGAAGAGAAAAATCTTTGAATTAAAAAAATCCAAAGCAACACCAAAACACAACCTAAACTTCTGTCGTCTCTCCCCCTGCTTCCAAATCAGCATTAGCTTCCTGAGGAAACGCACTCAAGGACCCAACTTAATTCTGTAACTTCTCTTCCAGTGGCACAGCAAACCTAGCTTTTTGAAGTTACTGTCTTCTTAGAAAAGAAAATTGCATCCTTGAGATTTTTTTTTATTAGTGGTTAATTAACTAGTGTTGTACCATCTGACCAGCTATCTTTCTCTTCACTTAGGGAAAATCTGCCTTATTTACAGCTGTTGAGCCAGTCTAGCTCTCACCTCTACCAAAAAATAATCAACAAGTACATGAAGCACAATGGCCTAGGAGATATAAAAACGTACATCCTAAATCAGATTCTCTAGCTTTCTTGGGAAAATAAAAACGTACATCCTAAATCAGATTCTCTAGCTTTCTTGGGCAAATGCTTTTAAGGTTAGATGTACTTGAATAAACTTTAGAGCCGAGGATTAGTTTTGTAACCACAAAGCCTTTGGACTTATCTCATTATTTGAGGGTTTTGGAAGTGTAGACAGTATGTACAAGACCAAAGCATAAAGTTTTCCATTGGCAATCACCTGTCAATAATCCTTGCAAGCTATTAACTTCAAGTGGAATGGAGCAGGACATATCTAGGTAAAACAGTAATGGCCCATGCAGACCTGAGCTTACAAGAGGTAGAGGGCTATGGTGCAGCTTAAGACAAACCATGCCTGCAATGCCACATCCAGCTGATCACTGCTAGTAGGAGGAGCACATGAGGTAAAGTGGCACTTGAGTTAGGCAAAGACATTATAACTAGTCACTCATTAGAAATTGTGAGTATCTGTAAACCTTATATATTTTATCTTCATAACATGTTCCTGGCACCAAACCACCCAGAAGTAATTAATTCACCATTAGAAGTTGTTCTTGTTAAACTAATTTGCTAGACTGGAATATGGCAAGTATAACATATTTAAATGGTAGTAATTTTGATCCCAACATAAAAACCTGTGTAAATGAAGGTCCTTATATTTTGATCAAACTGTGTGGTCACTGCACCTATTCAGAGAAAATGAAGCTCTATGGGATGTTTGCAGCAGTCGGTGAATATCAGAAGGCACAACTAGGCGCTAAAACCTGAATGCAGTGACCATCTAAGCTTACACATGCCTTTTAGGGAGAATGAGGTCTGTTTGTGTGATTGATGGT
The DNA here is from genome assembly GCA_013396735.1 of Grallaria varia. NCBI lineage: Eukaryota > Metazoa > Chordata > Aves > Passeriformes > Formicariidae > Grallaria > Grallaria varia. The sequence continues at coordinate 1,921,265 of VWZG01002643.1, read as the reverse complement.
TTATGTTTGTTCACCTCTTTCAGGTAAAACATTTCCTGCAAGTAGAATTTCTGCAAAAACTTTAGGACTGACCGTAGAAAGGAATTTGCTTTTTGAATAATTTGTCTCTTTCTCTCTTTTTTTCTTTCTTTGAGGGAACAAAAAAGGGTCCAAAGAGCAGTAGTGTATAAAGACAAAACCATGCTGAATATTGCATCTTACCAGTGATACACAAGTGTTAGTCAAATGGAGAGATGACAGAGGAATAAGGAAACAATTAAACTTCAATAAAACGAAATAAGGAATAACATTCCAGTCAGATCTAATCACATTATGTATAGCATAACTTTCAAATTGAAAGTTCATAAAACCCAACCACACCTCAGCCAGTTTGTCTGGCATCCGTCCTGTATAATAAGCCAAAGATTCCTCGTGGCACAACTCCAAGTTAGTTTGAAACCATGTCTGCAGTAGGGGTGGCACTGAGCCATGTTTCCAAAGAAGTAGAATAATTTTTCTGGTGGGAAAGGTCAGTCAGTACAGAGCCATGAGGGATGAGATTCCCTTTTTCGGCTCTTTCTCCTTTCTTAATTCTTCAAATATATTTCTTTTAATAGTAAAATTCATTCACAAACAGAAAACCTGATATTAAAGTAATGTTAAAGAGCCACTTAAACTGACAGGCAGCAGGAAATCCAGAACCTAGGCAACCTGGGTTGTATCATTGTAAAATTAGTTAGGAATTTCATAGATTGCTTGTTACCTTTCTTCTGTCCTGTAAGTCTCTTCCCCAACAAGTTTTTTAAGCTCCTACCTAACACTGAGAAAAAGAAGAGAACATAATGGATTCTCATTCCCGTGTTCTGTATTTGATATGTGCAAATATATGCATGAATATAATAGTTTACATTTATCTTCCATTTTAAATAATAATCTCCTTCATAATGCATAAATGGATTCCATATGCTATCAGACAAATCATTCTTAATTTTCTTTATGGAAGCACATATGGGAACTGTGTTCACCCAGGGTCAAATCCTGGCTCCATTGAAGTCAATGGCAAATTTCCCACTAATTTTGCAAGGGCCAAGATTTCACCCTTGATGTTCAGCCACCCTAATAATACAAAGAGCCAATGTTGTTCTCTCTTCTCATATGTCAGATAAGTTTGAACAAGAACTGAGTTATCGCTGAATTAATGTAATCCATTCCTCTGCATTTTCTAGCTTGCATCAAATTCTTTGCTTGGGGTGAGTGGGACAGACATTTACAGTTATAGTAGCCACACAGTTGTCTGTAAATGTTGTCAGTGCCGGGTATATAAAAGCCTTTGGAGAGACAAGCAGAGCAGATCACTGGGAAGTGACATAAGAACTAGTGTGTTCACTGGAGAGGAAGGGCAATAGGGAGCTTTCCTATGGTAAGAAGCATGTCTTGGGGAAGTGGGACTGTGGCATCTTCTGTCAGTTTATGGGTCATGATTGGATCTGGTCCAACAGAAAATAATTGTTTGCCCCATTGTTTGTTCTATGTCTCCCTTCCTGGAATTAATCAGATGTGTAGAAAGTGAATTGCAAGCAGCTGAATTCTTCTTGCAATCTGAATTGTTTCCCCAGGGGCCCTAACACCCTTCTCTATAATGTGACAGGAAATGCCCCATCATGCAGCTAAAATGGAGTCCACTGTGGGATGGAGACATGTCCAGTCACCTGTCATCAGTGCAAATGTTTGGTTGGGTACATGGATAACACTGTGCAGAGTCCATGGTATTTGAGAGATGATATCTCTTGTGGCCCATGTGGAGCAGACATAGAATTCTTGTACTTGGGTTGCACTCAGTGGGCACCAGAATAAAGTTCAAATTTCTCTTAATTTCTGTTTTGGATTTACAGTATTTCAACATTCCATCTTGCAACGGATGCACACTGAAAGGCACTTTTGTGAGACTGACTGGATCACTATTTTATCTTGAGATAGACAAAACTTTGCTTCAGCTATTCCAGAACTGGACGGCCGATAATCCGGGACTGGCCTTGATTCAAATTCAAGCATCTCCAATATTCACACAAGTTAAGCCTCTGAAAGTTTTGTGCTTATTAAGTGTTTTAAACATGTATGAGCAAACCCTCCATTGTCTTGCCAGAACCAGCTTGGACATTAGGAGGATTTTCTTCACTGAAAGGGTGGCCAGGCATTTGAAGGTACCCAAGGAGGTGGTTGGAGTCACCATCCCTGGAACTGTTTGAGAAATGACTGCATATGGCACTTAGTGCTATGGTTTAGTTGACATGGTGGTGTTTGGTCAAAGGGTGGAGTCGATGATATTGGAGGTCTTTTCCGACCTTAATGATTCTATGATTCTATGAAATAACCAATATTTTGGCTCACAGAACAAATGAAAGTCCTTTACTTAGCATGAACACATGTTAAAAATATTTATCAATTAAAAATAAACATGAGTTTGAAGTGAAAAACCAAACATTTCCAGTTAAAAACTGGAAAAACTTTTTGAGTTCCTGGTTCTTCTACCCCTTTTTTGACCATAAATATTAGTCTGGTTTTGCTAAGATTCTGGAATCATTGTGGTTAAATTGTATTTTGACAGATCAATTTCTTATTTGAATTTATGAAAACGTCACTCAGCCTAATTAGTTGTTAAGAACCATTGTTTTGGAGTCCTTTCACTAGAAAAAATTGCTCATTAAGCTAATATGCCAAGTTCTTGGCTGGTGCAAAGATCAGCATGTCTATGAGTGTTCCTGGCAAGATCTCTGAGGTCACCACCATCACATCACTGCTGAAGCAGACTTATTCCATTAGTAAGGACTATGAGATTAGGCATCACACAGTATGGGAAAAGCTGGTTAATAAAAAGCTGGAACAATAAATTATATTAATAACTTGAATTTTAGCTAATTTGTCACTGCAAGGTATTATTCCATTTTATTTTGTCTGCATTTTTATTTTCAGCACTAGGTCATGACAAGTTGTGAATTATGATCTATTCATTCACACCCAGTTTCAACACAACTGGGTGTGAATTAATACTCCATAATTCATATAGTGGAGTGTCTTATTACAATTATAAAATTTTATTAGACAATGTTTTTTAATATTTGTATTGTTAATTAAATGATGATGAGTCTCATAAATTCTGAACAATGAATTAGGTTGTATTAGGCACTGTTCAGTTTTCATCTGTTAGCCAATCAAGGTACACAGACTTCTCTATTATATAATATGCTATATAATAGTGTTGGGCTATGATTTTTCTTTAGAATGTGAAATTTCTTGTTCAAATGGACTTTATTAGAAAATTTTCATTACTAATTTCTAAACATAGGGGTCAGTATGAAATACTGTTTCCTTTTAGGGAAGTTAATTCACTGAGTATAGGAAAGAGCATTTAGCTCTTCATTTGAAAGCTAAGAAAACCACAATTCACATCAACCTCGGGCAACTAATCAGTGTTGGTTTTGAGGGCAACAGCAGTCTCTCCTGTCTGCTAACTTTCCTAAAGCACTTTAATCTTCTATATTTTGGATCTAGCTCTGTATTTCATCTCCTCATTGTGAAAGTATCATTTGAAGTCTGTTTGTGAAAGCACTTAAACATGTGCTTAAACTCAAACATATGCTTCAGTATGTCTTAAAAAACTGAGACCTGCAGTACTCTCAGGTATATAGAAACTGAAGATGAGGTGCACAGTGGGAATTGCAGTTCAGGGTAGATGTGGATTACATGACATTAGTGGGATAAAGAGATCCCAGTTCTGATCATTACTCCTGAAATCAGAACCATGCCATCTACATATATGATATGGAAAAATGCAGCAGCCAGAGTGAGTTAGACAAAAAAGATGACTAGTTCATTAAAAAAAGTGACCATCTTTGCTTGTAAACTATTGTTTGATATGTACAATGAAAAATAATTTAAATCCATTTGGCATCTATGTAGACTTTTTTTTTTAGATTCTCACACATTTTTTCTAACTGGTTTCTATGAGACTTTCCATCTGAATTTAGTTGTGCAGCGTTGCAGATGAATTTAATGCTCACAGAAGCTAAATTACTTTGAGTTAGGTAAAGTGAAGACCTGCAGAGATATATCAATAATTCACTTCCTCCCCAGCTTTGACATCCTTTGATTACACATGGCATAAGGGCTTAATCCTGGGCAGAGATTTGCTGTTCAAGGAATTCAGGGCTGAATCCTTTAAAGCAAGGATTACGTGTGGCAGAATTCTTCCCCCTCAGGTGTTGCTGTTGCAAGAGCACAGCCACGGTTGCCTGCTGCTGCTTTATTAATAATGGAACACTCACAGAAATTCCATGCAAAATTGATTTTTGAACAGTATATAAGAATCTAATATGAAGTCTTAAAACGTCATTGAAAAATCTGTTTGTAATTTACTTTGCTACTAAGAACTTGCTGCCCCACTATAAACAATTTCACTGTATTTCTCCCCATTAAACAACAATTTTTTCCATATTTGTTTAGCCTTCTTGCTGTGACATGCCACTGTGAGCTGATAGATGGATACTTAAAACCATACGTGGGCTCTGTTTCTTTTGTTGCTTATTCAAACAGCAAGTGGAGATATCATTTTCATCACAGTGCAGGTGAATGGTGTTAATGGTTCATTATCTAACACAGAATGCAGAGAATGTTAACTGATGAATTGCAAATGTACTGTTTGAAGAAGAGTGAGCATGCTTCTGTGGCTGCAGAAATGGTTCCTTTTTTGTGCTCTGAAAAAAAAGTACAGAGCAAGGATTCCTGGGGTTGAGGCCCAGGACTGGGGAATAGGAGAGCTTAATTTTCATTGTTTTGGTTCCAGAGCTTTCTTCGTGACTTGAACTATTTTACTAAGCCCTCGATTTAACTTTCCATTCACTGACCCAAAACTTTATCGATATAATTGCAAATGTAACTGTAGATGCAACTCTTAATGTTGCCACTGATTAATAATATGCATGTACAAATAAACTCTAGGAACTCTTAGCAGTTTTAAAAGGCTGAAGATATTTTCCCAACTTATTTCTTTGTCTCAAAAACAGACCTGAAAATATGTTCACTGTTTGCACAGATTCCACAAGTATTCTGCAAATGTGTGGCATTGTTATTTTCAGTATGGGTAACTGAAGCTTTTTAGATGAGAGAACCCCAAGGGAATGGTCTCATTGCTTAATATGGTGTTTCTAGTACTAAAGCACTGAGAAACAGAATTGCTTGAGCTTGTTTGTATAGCTGTTCACTCCTCTGTAGCTGGGCTCTGGCTTCGACTTCATTGTATCTGACAAACCTGTCATGGTTATGAAATTCCAGAACCTCTCCACAATAAAAGATGAAAGACATGATTCTAACAATTAAACCTATGGGGTTTGTAGAAGTATCAAAGAAATTTTGATAACGCTGTCCAACTTTTGCTACTATTTGTATGACGTGGGAAATGGAGATTCATTTGGAGAGTTGTATGAATGTAGATTAAGAATAAGTTATTTCTTATTTTCTGAAGTGTTTCCAACAGAAAGGTTAAAATTTAACAGCTTGGGGAAATACAGGAATTGCAGGAAAAGCTGGCTGGCTTTTTGTGCTACTTAACCTTAGGTTCTTGATCAGCTGAAGGAAGTTGTTTGTACTTTTGGATTCATAGCAGAACTGGAACTGGATGAACTTTTGCATCAATTTCCAGTTGTTTGTCTTTCAGGGACAGGTTTTGATGCTTGACCTGAAAAGAGTAGTTCAGAATTGTACAATTTTGAAGCTCCACTTCAAAATGGCCTTATTCTGGGTATAAGCATAAAACCCAGCAATCCCCTCCATAAACAATTAAAATATAACTCTGAAATTAGAGGGTTGTAACAGGAAGAGCAAGGCTTTTCTTCCAGAAAATGGTTACTGCAACAAACCTCCCCGAGTAAGTTTTGTAGCTTTTACTATAATAATTTTCCAATTTATGTATAAGCTCTTGGATAATGGCTGAGCAACCATCCAGCCTCTTTGATTGCTCCCACATCTGGTCAGATTTTCCACTCATGGAAGTATATTCAAAGGCTTCTAATAGCAATAAGGAGAAGTCTAAATTTTCCCCATTGGGGGTTGTTGCTGAGGCACCTAGCTGGTGATGAGGGGTGAGGGTTGCTTTTAACAGGAGGTTGGGTTGTTGGCTACCAAATCACTAGTTAGTAATGAGTTTAGGAAAGCTGTGAGACAATACAGAGTAGCTTGCTGAGTAGCATTTCTCTAGGGAGAGTGAGCTACTCAAGTAGATGTAAGGCCGACTAAGGTGACAGGGCTTGGAGAGGGAAGTATTTTATGAGAGCTGATAGTTGGAAGTCAAAACTATCAGGTAGCTGAATAGAAATCCATAGCTAGTACATGTGCCATAAAGTAATACCTATTACATAAAGAATACAAACATTTAGAGACACTGCCTATAAGCATTGGAGCTGAATATGAATATTAAGCAGTACATGAGGAGTTGTCTCTGAAATGGCCTCTAGGAACCTGCTGTCTATGCTGCTATATAATCCTTTCTCTGACATGGGCCAGGATGCTGAGCTTGGTTTCTGCTTCTTCATCAGCATTTAGTGCTAGTTGTAATGAAATAGGAGTGGGAATGCTACATCTTGGGGATAAATGTAATTTCACACAGCTAACAAAACTTTGGAGGAGGCTTGACCAGAGATTATGGCTCAGTATTTTCTACAAACATCTATGCCACGCAGATCTGTTTTTGAGTTTCTGTGATACAGCAGGATTTGTTTGTGAAACAGAAAAATTAGCCTTCAAAGTATTTTGTTTCCCCTACATTTTTACGGAGTTCATTCCTGTCTGTCAGAGAAAGCTCTTAATATTTCATATTCTCCTCATTCCTTTACTAGTATCATCGTATAATGTAGTAAGAAACATATGCACTGGACTTGAGCTCCATTTGAATGTCTCCCACAGTCTTTTTTGACCTGGGCAAGTCACCCTCCTATGCCAACTTCTTACCTGTATGCTTGGGATAGTAGTTATTTGTCTTAATTGCCTACCTAGGCCAGGAGACTTGGGAATCTAAGCTGTATGTAGGCAGTAGCCAATGGAGTCCTGATTTTATTAGGCCCTTATAACATCTCCTGTACATAAAAATATGCAACAGATATGCAAAGCTCTTGTAGAAATTATGGATCCTTTTGTGTCCTTTGTGAACAGTCTCATAAGAGACATATGGAAGATACAAGGGGAAAGTATGTTGATATTATGGAGTTCCACACAACCTTAGAATTGAGTCTTACTGGTTTTTTTAAACTTTTCTCCCCTGTCAATGAAAGCAGTAGCTATTTTTGAGAAAAGGAGTCCTCAAAACTGCTTAGAAGGGATGACTGTATGAATCTGCCTTGCACGCATACTGTTTGTTTCAAGAGAAGGAACAAAAGTCTGAAACTTGGCAGGAAAAATATGGGCCATAGCTAGCCTCATGCATGTCTTGGCTTCCTGCACTAAAACTGAGCAGATCTGTTTTGTTTCCTAAAATATTTGATGAGCAAGAAAACTGCTAATGTTTGGCTAATCTTTCAAAAACTCTATTGTGCTTTCACTGTTCAGGGGATTTTTTAAGTTAGCATTAGCATGAAAACGTACAGATGTTAGATCTTTATCCGTTGTCTAAGATCAGATTTATCTGAGTAACCAACATTAAAAATGTGTAATTTTGTGGCAAACACAATGAATCTTGAATATATTAAAGAAACAAACAGATGAACCATCTGGAAACAAGATGTAGATCTGAAATAACTATGCCAGTGGCACAATCCAGGCATAATCCCTGGCATAATTTACACAGAGCAACTGTATCAAGAGGCAGGAACTATACTTTTAGAAGGCTGAGTTTAATAATGACTGCACATTATCATTCCACTTGCTGGGTAAATATTGACAAAGGACTGACACATGCTGTAGAAATGTATCTACATCCTGCATTCCCTCTGGGGAAACTTCTGCATTCTGAATATTCACAAGATTTTTTTTTCCTTTTGTCTTTGCTACCCCTCTCTCATCGAACATGATTGCAGTACATGTAGCTCTGCAACTATAGGAATCAGTTTGTTGACTCTGAAATTATTTTTGATAACTCATATATACACATTATAGTGCATAATTGATTATGCCCACAAATGTTTAATATTATGTAAAATAGGAAAATATTATAAGTGGAGAAAATCTGGACATCACCATTAAGTAGACCATAATTTTGCCATATACCGTTAAAGATTCACACCTAATGCATCAGCTTTTCTCTTTCTGCTATCACCTGAAAAGATTTCACATTCTCACATAATCCCAGTACACACTACTCCTGATGGAAAGCAGTAGATTTTACTATTTTGTGGCTAACTAATGTCTTTCAGCTGGGTGCATTTTCCCGTGGCACTGGAATGTTTTGGCAGCTGCAGTTTCACTGGTAGCGATCATGGAACAACACAAATTAGATCTTGTATTCTTTACGTCTTTACATTGCTGGCAAAGGTGAAACACCTCAACAAACAATGCATCTTGAGGAATGTTTTCAGGGTATTTTAATGGTGAATATATTGCAAACCTGGATAGAAACTAGGTTGCAGTATATCTTAAGTGACTGATTTAAACCCGTACCTAATGTATCTTGTAGGTTAGCATTAATTTGACTTGCTGAGTGGATGGAATTTATGGGTATAATGCATTGCACTAGGCAAATAAAATCATCCTCCTTCAGTAATAAAGGTGAAGGCAGGCTCCATACTGGCAATCCAAGCAGTCTTCAAAGCTTTAGTTGTGTAATATCCATCCTACTTCTGTGGCACCGTGATGCAACACATTGCAAATGACCCATCAGGAAATACCATTCTGCAGTTTGACTTCAAGCTTAGGTTGTTTTTATTTTTTAAAAAATCTCCACTCAGGACTTGTCTCTTCAATACCATTCCCATTTTCAGCATCTTTTTTTCCTTTCCACTTTTTTATTTATCTTAGCATCTTAGCTTTCTACTCCCTCAGGTATTTCAAATTACCTTATTTCAGACGATTTGATCACCTTCCTTCTCACTCTTGTTTTTGTTTGGCTTGATTCTATGACATATAACAGCAAGCAACATTAAAATATTTGTGCTGGTACTTACTAGTCCTTTATGCAAACACAATCACAGCAACTATAGGCTTTGCTCTGGAAAACTTACACTTCTAATTAGGCTTGCAATTTTAATTTGATTTCCAGAAGAAACCTTGGATACGAACATGGAGTAAAGGAAGAGATTTTCCACATATGTAGCAGGGATAGAAATAGAACCTATCTGTGTCTTTTGACTTATTACAGTACTTTGTCATTCTACTGGTACTTCTTTTGCTTCTACTCTTTCCATAAAGAAATTTGCTTTGCTTTGCCTTTCAGGAAAAGATGATGTGTTGATTGTGAAATCTCTTCTACAAAAGCAAGGGCTTCTCTTGCTGAAATGAGGCTCCATTACACTTGGAGCTGAGCCTCTGCCAAAGACCTGGTTGGGACTGTACTCAAACTATGAAGCATTTGTCTGAAATGTAACCTATTGTATAGCTTGGTCCTTCCTCTTTAACAGGAGTTTGAGAACATAGTTAAATAATCAGAACAAAATAAAGTTGTTTCAGTCTGTGCAAATGGATTGGATGGTCATTTAAACACTGGTTGAGATTTTCCTTCATTTGTGGGGAAGCTGTATGTGTGTATTCAACTATTAAAAATGTGTTAAGTATTTTTCTCCCCCTCCTGACACCCTTTTTTGTTGTTGTTTTTCACTCTCAGGATTACTTTTTAGAGGCTAGCAAGTGTTTGCTCGTTCCAGAATCTGTGGAAATTATGATCTCTGTGTGTCCGTTTGCCTGTGAGGTCAGCCAAAGGATTTTGCATTGCTGAGACAGTTGTTTTTTTTTAAGCTCTAAACATTCTACATGTTAACAAATTAAAAAAAAGCCTTGTATCTTGCAAGAATGACCCACAGCTCTGTGAATCAAAACAATGCCTTCCCTCACTAATAATGGAAACCTTTGGGGTTTTGGCAGCTGAATTTTGTTTGCTTCTTGTTTTGACCGTGAACACTCTAAAGCCTAAAAAATCACATCTACTCAAGTGAGCTAAATGAACATACTCAAGCCAATGAAGTTCCACAAATGCTTAAGAGCTTGCTGGCTGACTTTTCAAAAGATATGCTCTAGTTCAGCCACAAATTACTTGGCTAGACACTGGAATTGTTGGGTGAAATTTTGTGGTCTGTGTCTTGCAGCACTTCAGACTAGATGATCACAGTGGTCCCTTCTGACCTTGAAATACGTGATTGGGTGTTAACCAAGGTTAGCAAAGCCAGAGTGAGGAACATAGGAATTGGGGCTTTAGCATATGAAAACTTGTTCAGTCTCTAATTTTACTTTTAGCATATCCCCTAATCAAAAGAAATAAGTCTGGAAGGAGAAAAATGCTAGAATGTGAGCAATTTAATTAATCTAGAAGTAATAATTCTTTGTGCACCTCTGGTGCTAGTTGCTGTTGCTGATACTGGTGGATATTGCATGATGTCAACTCACAATGAAATTCAAAACCAGTCTAAAAACCAGTCTGTATAAAACACTTCTGACAGCTTATATCTTCCAGTTAGATGATTGGCTCACTTAAAGGCTGGGCTTGATGTGGATTGTATTTCTGCAACATGAAAGACGTAGTGCTTTTTTCAAATTTTACAATTTTTGTCAAGTAGGTTTTGGTGAAAAGAAAGTATTGGTGATTGTACAGTGATATACAGAAAGATAAAAAGGATGAGGAGTTATATTTTTACCTGCAGACTGTGGTGAGAAATGATAGATAGGGGAGCTCACGGTCTTCATGTTGTTTCACTGTAGCTCATCCTGATACAGGAATACTATGTCTTCGGCTAAAAGAGAGCTCTCTAAATCAAGATGCTGTAGTCAAGAACATAAACCATGTGCTTATTGATCAGAACCACACAGAACTGCTTTAAAAGTCTGTCCCTGCATGCATTGAAGTCAGTTTCTTCCTTGATAATTTCAAGGTCCAATTCAACATACCAAAAAACATTGTGGCTAAATGAAACAATAATCTAAAAGGTCAGCCTAGATACCATTGTTAATTCCAGTAGGAATCAACTGGCATTAACACTAAAATAGTGTTAGAATCTGTGTTATTTATTTTCTTGATTATTTCAGCCTACCCCATTTTCTATTAAAAGTATAAAGCTATTGTAATTTTAGCCACTTTAACACCATGTAGTGAATGGTACAACTTGCACACTTTGAATTTGCCATGCAAAATGGTGTATAAAGGGAAACCCTACTGAAGTCCACAAAAAGAGTAATAGAATGGTAATAGAAACTGTGCTGGGTTGATGCTTCTGCATGAATGCACTTTGTTTGGCCAAAATATGTCAGTGTTTAGTTGCCATAGCCCATTCATAAAAAAATAAATAGTATTTCCAAACTGTAGGAGAGCTACCTGTTTCACAAATAAACACAGTTTTCATTTATACCCCTTTTTTAGAAAACAGGAGGACAGTTATTGCACTCTGCTTTCTGCAATATGTTCAGTAGTAAGCCATTTGTGCATTTTATTAACCACATTTCTTCAAGAGTGTCCTTGGACACTTTCATAAAACTCATACAACTGTTCTTCACCAAGCAGGGAACTGAATGACTTCTGCAGCTGCAGTGGAAAGTTCCCATTACCCTTGATCAATACTAGACTTGAAAGGCACTTATTACTTCTTTTTTCTTCTCTTTGATAAGCAAAAAGAGAGGATTCCCTAAAAGCTTTTAGGTTCTTACAGTTGGTCCTCCAATGACAAGGTAGTTAGCTACATGTGTTTCACTGCCTTTCGGTTTGCCTGTTCCAGTATAACATCTGCCTGCTCTGGATTGTGTATCAGCCAACCAGTTTCATCCAGGCCTCAGTCTTGGCTAGACATTGAGGTAGACAGGAAACAGCATAGCCTGAACCTAATGAATAAAAGATGGGGGAGCTGCCAGGGTGTCCTGATGACATCACAGTTTGATCCTTTTGACCCTCTTTGGGGAGACAATGACAAAGAAGTTAAATGAGAATAGTGACAAACTGAGAATCTTACTATCCTCGGAAATGATCTTGCATTTTCTCTTCATTCTCTCTGGCTTTTTAATTTAGGTCTTCCTGAGCTTGGGAGCTTCTCCCTCTTTTTTTGGAGCTGAGAACAGAAATTTTCTTGATTCCTAACGAATTTGTCTACTTAACATCCCTGAGAGTTAGATTCTATTTTTCCACTGAGGCACTAGAAGAAGATTATAATTAACTGCATTATCTCTGTGTGGGAGTTACATAAATCTACTTTGGAGAAGAAGGCTCAATGAGGGGATAATTTCCTCCTTTGATATGTCTAACTCCTATTGATTTGAATGAAAATGTATGTGTATCTGAGGCACAATTTACATAGAAAAGGGTCTGATATAAAATTTCTGGGTTGAGCTACTAAATTAAGTGAAAGAGCAGGAGACAAACCTTGCTTCCCATAAATACCTCATTTTGCAAATAGCTGGAAAGTACAGGAGAGTAAGTATTTTTTTGAGGTGCATCACGTTAACCGGCTAATTCTGTGATTACTCATGGACTGATACAGTTAGACAAGTCAAATACAGTAAATTCTTTATTATTGTAAAATTACTGTAAGAGCAAAAGTAGTGATAAATCACAGACTAGTGTGTGTGATGTTTTTATAATTAAGAAGCAAATAATCTCTCCAGTCTGCAACCCTTCACAATCAATGAAGAATAAACACTCTTAGAGTCGCATCATTCTCTTGATATTCTTAGCATCATTACTCGTCACAAATTCTTCATTAATCCTGAGATTGGCCACTTTTGCCATTTAACACACAACACTCCTGCCATGCCTTATCTGTTTTCATAAAGGAAATCAGGTGACAGGAGAACTTTCCTTATCATCTCTGCAATGTGAGAGTGCCCTGATGCAGGGATTATGTGTGAGAAGTGTAAAGGGCCCTTAGTGCCATTTGTGGAACACATGCGTTTGATTGAGACTTTTCCATTTCGCTGCTGACAGAAGTGGGAGAGGAGTCCATCATTCCACTACAGAGAGCAGCGAGTGCCTTACTGCTCTCTGCTGCTCCTACACTGTCTGCTCTCCTGCAAGAATCACCTTATCTGCTGGGCCAATGAGACCATTAATGGAAAGCCTGTACTATGCCATCAGAGCTCCACTTCTTGATCAATAGTTATTTACTTCTGAGAGGTCAGAGCTTGGCTAATATAGCTGAATAGTTTTATTGATAAATAACATAACAATGAAAAATAAAGTTTAAAATAGAAGATGAATTAATTCAACACTGTCTTTGGGGATGAATATTATTATTTGAAAATTTTAATAGCTGGTGGAATGCTGAAAGAGCAGACAACAAAAGCTTTGAATAATTGTCCTAGGACTATAATCAGACTTCCATTATTGACCTCTGCTAATATTCTACTGTAACTGTCTGCTAAATTGGTTCCTTGGGGCTTGAAATATACAGTGATGTTATGAGTTCCTATTGTAAATTGCCACACAGAAAAGTAGCAAGTCTCTGAAATAGTGCTGGCCCTAGTTTGATCAATACTCAATTCTAAGCAGTGCAAGAGGCAACTGTTGCCATAGAAACATTGATGTCACCGAGGTTGAACAGTGGCTCTCACAACAAATCATTTCCTTTGAGCAGTTGTAATTGACTATATGTACAGTTTGCTGTCACCTGAGACTATTTACATCAAGCCAGTAACAGAGCTGCATTAGTTATTCCGGGAGTAAGAGGGTTAGCTCTTCTTTTTGTGACCTTACAAATACCTAGGAGGATATTGCCATGGCAACCAGAGATATAACAGGATGAACATTAAGGTAGCTACATAATGCAGTGGCATTCTTTTGGAGCATGAGCAGTAGTTTTAATAAACTTTATCTAGCCATTGAAAAATATAAACTCTACTTTAGATGCATCTCTGTCACAGCTTTTGACTTCTAGAAATGTTACCTTTGACACAGGTAAAATCAAGACTTTTTGAAACTGACTGCAGAACTTTAATGCTGCCTATTTTGTACTGAGATGTTACAGAAACACATTTTTGCAGAATTAGGCCATGACTTTAGGATGGAGGGCCTTTTTCTGTGCTCAGATGTAATGGTGTATATTGATCTGCAGGTAGTGCTCATTTCAGAATTTGTTTGAATTGTTAAGGCCCGCTTTCTTAGCTCATTATTATTTACATGTATTGTTTTAACACAAAGCCAGCTGAGTGCTTACATTCCTTTGTGTCCTCATGTCACAGTCTTTTACCTCAACATTTCTGAAAAAACAGTAGCAACAGTGCACCAGGAAATGGGTGGTTTTAAAAGCAGCATTTGTATAAATAGGATATATAAAAAAAGGATTTTCATATTCTAGGATATATCTATCTGATGAGAGGGAAGAAACTCTCCTTCGCCTACCCAGAAAGCAATTCAGGCTTTCTTGGATCTTTTCCTCTAATTTTTATTGGTGCGTGATGTTATGGACAAAATCCAGGGGAATTTCACCATTGGTACAGCAATTTTTTATACTGGAATGGTTCAGTAAGACATCAGGGTGTAGGTGTTGTCTATGTCTTCAAGTGAAAGTATTGTGACATTTTCTGCTACTTAGAAATACACTGTGTGGGAACATATTTTTGAAATGTAACATGAAATGCAACACTGCTGTGTAATATACAGTATATAAAAGTAACTCAAAATAAAGTGCATGCTGACATTTTGATTTAATTACAATAAAATTAATTTACGGGGAAGAACTGAGGATGCTGCATTCTTTTCTTCCTTCAGTTTCAAACAGAGGTTTATTTTCCTACCCACCAGTTTTGGTTTTTTGTTTGTTTGGTTGGTTGGTTTTTTCTACAGAGGGTTGTGTAACCTTCCTGGCATACAGAGAACAAACTCTAATGCTGTATCATTTTTGTGATCCTGTCATATAGGTGACTGAAAAAGAACATAACCCTGTTGATACATTTAAATGATCCTCCACTGGAACCCAAATGCAAATGTTTTTAGTATCGAGAGATTTTACAGATGTAGGTTTGGTGGTCCTCTCTTCTCTTTTAATTTCTGGATGACTGTGTCAGCTGTTGCGTGGTTCTGGTCTAGTTCACATTTTGGGTTGAGCACACTTCCTGTGATTTTGGTTTGCGTCCACTGTGGAAGTTGCCGTTAGCGTGCAGATGACCTGCTGCTTTTTTAGATGAGACTGCCCTTCCTGAAGTGCTTATGATTGGGTTTGAATAGTTTTGAGGAAAAAACTGAATAAAAATGATAGATGAGGTCAAGATGGCATTTGTATTTGGACATTCTAATAATTTGGAAATCCTTGAATTCTGAAAAACATGGTCAGAGTGTGAACTATAAACACTGTGATAGCATCAGAGACAAAGGAGATTAGAAAACTATTTATATAACAGGCATGCTTAAATGCACAGCCACTGTTTCAGTAGCTGAAAAGCTGCCAGTCCTTTGTGTAGTCAGAACAACATATTATTGCAGAGAAGTTAAAAATATGGGGTGCTGAGAGGTGGACAGAGCAGTGGACATACAAAACCAGCAGCCACACAAGCATGAGAGGGTTGAGATTTTGCTGTTGTTACAGATACCCTCCTGCACCCTTCATGATTCACTGACAGAGAAATGCAGACACAGTACCAACAGCCTCTCCAACAAAGGGCAGGGTTTGGGACAGGAAGAAGTGTTTTATACTTTAGATGTGCTAATGCAGGCCAGGACTGTGAACTGTGAGTGCAGTATAGCCAAGGGATGGCTCTTGGAACTTGATGAGCTCTACAAATGTGTGTATGAAATACTCACTGAAAGTCTCCAGTTGCCGGTAGTCCTTGGCCAGCATTGTGTATAAACTTTCAGTGACCCACAGTGACAGCTATGCTCAGTGAGAATGCAGAAGAGGTTGAAACTGACGGGAGGATTCTCAGGAGATGGAGGCCTAGAGAAGGAAAGCCAAATTCTCAAAGCTGAATCTTACAGTCTGTGTAATAAATTCCCCCAGGTTGACTAAAATGAACCCAAACCAAAAATTTGATCAGCACTGTGTCCTCTGTTTCATAACAGGAATGTGGCAGATCAGTTTTGTTTCTCTCCTTATTGCGCCCCTTTTTGCAATGGGTATGCTTCATTGCAACAACTATTTCTCACTGGCTGCTCTGTTAACTATTGAAAATGTAACACAATTCACCAAATATTTTACCTTTAAGAAGCTTTGGAAATGCAGAGGTTTCATGGAAAGAAATTAAATTGTTTCCCAAATGTGAATGTAATAGAAAATCTATAAGGAATTATTTTTTTTGGCTTTGGATATCTTTTATGGCCTCTAATTCTGAAAACTGCAATTTTCTCTTCTTTTTCATCCCCTGCCCTCCCCTTGAGTAACTTCTCTGAATTCAGTATCAATTACTCTTGATCAACACTGCTATTAAGTCAGAATCAGCTCCATTGTCTTCAGTGGAATTTTCCTTTCCAGTTTTGGCACCTTGTCCTTCCTGGTACTGCTGTTACATTTTAATTTTGATTTGTTTGTCAGAAATGCAGCCAGTCAGAGCTCTGGCTTTACTATATTTATGCTCCTAGTTACAACACAAACTACTAAACACTTCGTCTCAGTGAGAAAAAAGTCTGGTTAGAGAGATCAACTCTTTCTGTTAAGGATCTCATGAAAATGTCCATATCTTGGAGAAACAACCAGCATTAAATTTCATTCCTAATGTTGGTCAAATATATGCAGACTTCTTAATTGTCACGATTTTTAAATTTTTTTTTATTTTTTTTAAACAGAAAGTTTTTCCTAACCTGGCAACAGCTGTAACCCCCCAAAAATGATTTTGAGAAATATGGAAAAAAGAAAATAGCATGTTGAATATCTGCTAAATCTATTAGTTACCCCCTAGAGAGCTAAAGATGACTAATTATATTCAACATATCATTAGCTATAGTGGTGCTTTTTATGTGTGGGACTCCCCTTTGAATGGCTTCAGCAACAGAAATAGGTTTAGTCTCTAAATTGTGCAACTGTGGTAACAGTAATCCTTAGTGTATCTACAAAGCTGTGGACTGGCATGGATTATTTTGCCTATGTGGGGCAGGTGTTTTTACCAATAACAAGTAGAGTTTGGTTGGTGCAACTTGGGATCACACTTCAGCACACATAGTGACAGTTTCCTGGGAGTCCTGTGGTAGTAAAACCCTCCTGTGGG
Source organism: Grallaria varia (assembly GCA_013396735.1). Lineage (NCBI taxonomy): Eukaryota > Metazoa > Chordata > Aves > Passeriformes > Formicariidae > Grallaria > Grallaria varia. The sequence continues at coordinate 1,903,985 of VWZG01002643.1, read as the reverse complement.
GGGTTTGTCTACCCTCCCTTCTGGGAGGTTTGAGGTTAGAAATTCTGGTGTCATGATTTATTCTGTGATTCTTGTGATTTAACTCTAATTCTTCGGAATCCATTATCTCTGATGTGAGCAGACACACCAATTTGCTGTCAATCGCCTGCAATGACAGACTGAGTGTGGTGTTGTGTGAACTCACGCAAGTGTTGCAGAGATCTGTCCCACCCTTTAATTCCTGTATTTCCAGGAGATTCCAAGGGGATTTCCAATTCCCTTTCTCTATGCCAGGAACTTTATATGACTGAGTTCCCTTTGAAGTTCTACCCTCTTCCTCCTCAGTATGAGTCTCTGGGCCTTGGCTGACATGTTTTCTCCGTGTTCTGTTAACTGGCTTTTACTTCCTCTCTCTACTCTCTTTAGTAAGGTGTAAGACTGCTGAATGCCCTTTTCTGAGGCTTCAGTTAAGATACAGTGGGACTGAAAGAATGAAAGGCTTTCCCATGTGACAGTACCCCAAACTTAAGAGAAAACAAAGGGGTAAGTGAGTGCAAAATATTTTTTCACTATAGAAATAATGCTGTAAGTTATAGTCAGGGTTGTGGAGCAGATCTTTGTATGGGTTACAAGTAGAAATCTCTTGATAAATCAGAACAGTTGCTTTTTGCAGATGAGAAAAAAACCCAACCAAGTATTGCAGAATCAGAAAGAAGTCATCTTCTTTCTCCATTCTTTCTTAAGATTTACTTTTCCATTGATAAAGGTTTGGTATTAGCAAGTGTCATAGATGCATGTTCAGAAGGGCAGATAGGCAGTGGTACGCAAGGCTGCCATCCAGCTGGCTATCACTGCTGGATGGATATCCACCATCAATGGATGGAGAATGACTATGGATTGGAAGAGTGAGGGAATGAAGGAAGGGAAACTGAGAGAGGGTGCTGTTGTCTCTGAGAAAGCTCTGCATATTAAAACCTGTTTTAATACTGTCTTAAGACAGGATTCTCCATGATTGAATCTTTCTTTACTGTGACCCTGATAGTCAGGGTCCACTTTTCTTTTCCAGTTTTCTGAAAAAGATCTGTGTTTCTCTGCCCCTGACCATACAGTGGATACTGGAGAAAGATAAATCTTTTGCAGCCTGGATTTTGCTGAGAAAAGGTACTGTTGGGATTCTTGAGTCTGTGTCTTTTGCCTGGGCTGTGCCTTTAAAGAGTAGGGATGTGTGTCCATGTCTAGGATGAGAAGCCCTTACTCCGCTAGGTGCTCTCCCCCATTTTTATGAGGGAAATAATGAGTCTCATCTATTCCTGCTGTGCTGACAGCAGAAGCTTGGGGACAAGCCATCTTCTCGTCACCTCATCAGAGGTGATGTCCTGGGTCTCACAACCTCAGTCAGGCACTCTGGTCTACTCTGGTTCCCATCACTGCCCGCTGGGCATAGCGCAGCCTTTACATCCCAGTGCCTGCCCTCAGTCTGTACTGTTTCCTGAGCCCGGGTGTCACACTGTCTGAGCAGAGGCAGAGAGTGTGGACATTCATTCAGGGTCTTTTACAGAAGGAAGTTGTGACAGCTATGATGAATGAGCAAGAAGTTGCGAAGAAGCAAGAATCAGGTGGAGAGGTTAGGAGGCAATGATGGGAATAGCTTCAGACTGCCTTGCAGGCCTGGGGCTGCCTGGCTGTCTAGGACAATGTGAAAGGCAGGCATGTGTTCAGAGCTGGGTTTTAGCTGCCCACAGCACAACGGATTGGTTATGGAGGGAAATTGGTCAGTTGGCATCTAGGTACACATTGGCTGTCTAATACAGAGGGGGTTTCTTTGGTCTTTAGTGTAGGTATGTCCTACATCAAACTTAGAAATCCAGTGGCAAAACCCCCTGATGCAGCCAGTATTTTAGTTTGTTTGGTTTTAAAGCACCTTATCACACCATTTCCTCTACCTCTTTATTAAGGCATTGTAAGAGTCCATTTTCCCATCCCTGGCAATGCTATTTCTCTTTCACTGTGGGTTTGTGTTTTGTTTTTTTTTTCTCAAAGGATTTCCTTGACATTCTAGTTTTGGGTAACTTTCAGTCAATCTTTTATGGTGATGACAAATATAAATACTTTTTATATAAAGGAGTACTCAGCATTTTTATTGACACCATCCTTTTAATGAGTTAACTTTCTTCTCCAACACTGCAATATAAACTGCTGTCTAGCAACAGATGATAAATTAATCTTAATTTTCAAGTTTCTTCTATGCAGTTAATATAAACATTTATAATGTTTTTTGTTTTAAGTATGCCAATCTCTGACTATGCTATCCTTTTGCCATGGGTGTATAACAATCTTATGTCTACACTTGTGAACCTGTCCATTCCCAAAATAGGAAATGCTGACCTCAAAACAGTATGAGTTATGGATTTCTTTTTGTGCCAATACATGATTGACTTTACCCAGGGTGTAGGAAGAAAATACAACAGAAACCGTAATGAAAAAAATGCACTCCTTTTGTCCTTCATGCAGACAAGCATGGAAATCCTATATAGATATATATTGCATTTACTTTGATATCAATATAAGATTATTAGTAGATAATAATATTAAAGTTCATAATGATTAACGTAATTAACAAGCGTGCAGAAAGCAATAAAGATTTTTCTGTGTTACTGGAAATGCTTTTAGATGCCATTATGGTCTCCACCATTGTGTATCTCATTTTTAAGACTCTTCTTTCCTTTAACTGGAAGCTTCCTTCCCTTGCAAGAACTGGAGATGGACTGGGCAGTTCATCTGACATAAAATACCTCTGGGCCGGAATATTTATGCAGAGGAAGGAACTTGTTCACTTAAGAAAGTGGTGGGATATGCTGCCTCCTTTCCTGACCATGCTTATGCTGTTATTAAATAACATAAATAATAACAATAATAATAATAAATTATTAATAGAAAATTATACTTAGCACTTACATATGCAATTTATTACAAAAAGTTGGGGCTAGGTCTTAACTGATCAGTGCAGTAGGCCATTTTCTCAGCATTTGAGTTCACTTCTTGTTAAGAATCAGACTGGCCTGTTACTGTAGTGTAAATATTACCTCCAAAAGCCCAAAACAAGGGAGTTGAGTAGGTTCCACACTTGTCATTTAGTCTGATGTTGAGTGGCAACATGGATGTTATAGGAAAAAAAATGCACAGTGCTACTGTCATTGTCAGAAGAAAACTTCCAAGAGCAGACATGTGAAGTCTGTGTTAGAAGGCAGAGTTATCTGGGTTAAATGCAGTTTTCCAAGTCTTTGGTTTACGATAGAGATTTTTTGAATTCAGGGGATTGAATATGAACTATCTCAAAAGGGACTGACTTTGGTTAGGAGAATGATAGTCTTGCCTTAGTGGTGAAAAGAACAAGTCAGTAAGCCTGTTGAAAGGGCGGAAGTGAAGAGTGGTAGAAGAAATGTTCTAGCAAGACAGAGGAAGCTCTGTGGATGTGCTGAAGCATTTGCTCAGTGGAGCTATGTTCATTGTTGGTCAGTGTCTCCAGAAAACATGATGGCCTTTTTGCTTGAGTGCATTTACTTACTTCGTCTCCACCCCTTCCACCAATTCAAGATGCAACCCTGACAATATCCTGTTTAATGAGTCCCAGGAAAACTGGACAGTCCTGCATTCCAAGCATTCAAATATTGCACTGTCAATCTGTTGTGGTGTTATAGATGGCTTTAGAATAGCCACAGCACCCATTTAGATTTTGACACTTTGTGAAGAGTTATGTGTTGGGAAGTATGGCTGGACCTGCCTCACAGGCTTAGTAATAAATGACGTTCATTAGATGCAGGTATATTTGTACAAAGTGAACCTTGTTATTTCCAGCACTAGAATGGGATATGCTATTTTGCAGGGAGAGCCTGACTGATGTGAAGTAAAGCTTAATACATACCTAATTACAGAGCAGACTTCTCCTTTCTGAGATTCAGAGACATTAATTAAAGAAAGAAATTTATTACAACCTGCTCCATTATCTCCAGTCACCTTTACACATATGAAGACTAAATTATCTCTCTTTCTAACACAGTTCTGCACGCAGAACTATCGCACTTCGGTAGAGACTTTCTACATTACACAGGCAGGCAAATCAGGATTTAAGAGAGATGATTCACTAGGTAGATCTACTTTGTAAATCATGTCTCTTCTCCGTCTACTCTGTTTCTGAGAAGTGAGTGTGAAACCTTCTTTTGGAAAAAGGTATTGGCTCTTGGTCAAGCATCCTGGCAGAGACATTCAGAGCAGATGTCATACTTGTGCAACTGGCACTGGCACCCAGCTCAGGCTGAAAACTTTCCAACACATTGTGCTCATGGCACAGGTGTTGGAGTCTGATGTCTTTGAACTCTGTTGTGCCACTCCAACCTGCCTTGCATCACTATAGCCCATGAGCTAGCTCCAGGTGAGAAGGGGGCTGCTAATTCCAGATGTGGAGGCTAGTTTCATGGTTTTGCATGATGAATTGACTGTAGTTCCAGATCAGAAACAAGCGTCATCCTTGGGAAAGAAAGAAACTGTACTGAACACCTCCCAGATTGCCACACAGCTATTCAGTGTGGGAGAAGAACAAGAGGAGGCTGCAAAGCTAAGTCTTACAATGAGAATAGTGTCTAGAAGGAAGACACTTGGTACAGATACAATTCTGAAAAAAAATATTTTCAAGTGTAAAAGCATCAGAAAATCTCTTGCTGTCCTCACAGAGATGGTTGGCAAAGGGAACATCTTGAAAGTTAGAACACCGTTTAGACAACATTCAGAGTCTGCCTGATGAACAGAAGAAAAGTACCTGAGAGACTTCATGCACGGGGCCCAGCCTTTCTGTGTGATTAGTTAGAACAATGTAAGTCAAATTCCACTGAATATTTCTGAACAAGCTATTTTTGATAAGTCATACAGATGAATCAGAAGTTTTTCACAAGAAGCTAGAAGGGAGATCTCTTGCTGAGACCATCTGGAATTCCTCCAAGTCTCAACACAAGAGCCTTGACTATCTTCCCCTGCAAAGATGAGGAGTGCAAAAAGAGGCCCTGTTCTAGCTGGGCACAGACAGCTAAGCAGGAAGTTGACAGTACCCTGCAGAACCAGCGATGTCTTTAAATATCATTTAACCAAAAATGAAGGGGCCTGAGACTCTCAGCTCTTGAAGTTCAGATCTGCATCCAGCTCATGAGCTGGAGAAGCTGTGTCCAAAATATACTTTCTAAAAACATGTATTTTAGCTTCCTCCAGGCTATAGTTGCCAGCTTACCTACAAACTTGATCTTGCCTTGACCTTATCCCACTAATGCTGGGCCAATTACTTCAGCTGGGATGTGTGTACTCCCACACATAAACCACCTGGCTGCATTGCACAGCATCTCCAGGTACGTTTTGTCTTCCAATGGCAGGAGGAGGTGTAGGAACAAATACAGTCATGCTGGGAGCCTTCCTTTGTAGCTAGTGATTAGAATCAAAAACTCAGCTCTACAGGAGTGCCCAAAGCTGCTCATTATCCTGCTACTTATGCTTCCAGCATGGACAAGTGTTCTTAGGAAGCATGGACACTTGCTGATGTAACAATCTGACCTGGTGTCCATTCTCTAGAAAAACTTTTGTCTAGTGCTTGCTGCAAGCCCTTGCAAGTCCTTTTTGGAACAGCTGCAAGCCTGCTTTTTGCATCCTCATTCCCTTCTAAATGGATAGTGGGAAATTTCGAGGTCTGGACTGATCTCATCCTTCACTTGCTATAATTTCATTGAGAAGACACCATGTAAGACTTTTCTTGTTTACAAAGTCTAGCAGGAAGGGTGCAGAGCCTGCCAGGAGATGGATGTCTGGCAGATGGCATTTGCCTGTTCTGACTCATTGCTTACATCAGTCTTTCAGTGCTGTGGGCCTTTCAGGGAAGAGTGCTTTATGCCTGCACAGCAAGCATGAGGGCATTCATGTCAAGTTGTTTCCCTAAGAACAAGTATCAGTTCTTCCTTTTTCCCTCTTTGCATAGCTGGTACCCAAAGACTGAGATTAGCTCAGCTGGTTAGAGCATGGTGCTAATAATGCCAAGGTCGTGGTTTGATCCCTGAGTGGGCTGTTCACTTAAGAGCTGGACTTGATGATCCTGGTGGGTCCCTTCCAACTCAGAATACTCTGTGACTACATGGTATAGGCCTCTCTAGGGATGGATCTAGCTCCATTCTTTGCTTAGACAGAGATGTCCAGAAATGCCCTCCCTGGTTCTTGACTTGTTCTCCCTCCTGTGTGTGCTGGGGGCAAAGGAAGCCGGCTAGATGGCCTCCATATCCTTGAATTCATTGCTCAAGAGGGTCATATGCCATCTTCCTTCTCAGCAGCAGATTATGGAAATGACCCTCCCTTTCCCCAGTCTTTGGGTTAATTATTTTAGGCCTCTTTTGCTACTGAACTGTCATCTGGTGCCAATCCCAGTCACACCTGTATCTCTGCCAGGAACTCTGGGTATAGCAGATCTTGGCAATCATGGCTGTGGAGCAGCTGATTCAAAGCACGAACCTGTGTGTTGGTGGCTAAATAGAAAGAAGGTCATTGCCTCATCCCTGGCCCAGAGGGCAGCTCTGGAGATAACGCTTCCTTGTTCAATGAAAACAATTTCCAGTAGCTCTCTCTTAATATGGCCGTGTGTGTTGTCTCTGTCTCTGCACTGGAGGCTGGAGGTAGTGCTTCACAGGGCACAAGGGCACTGGAACAATCAGGCCACAGCATTTTTGGAGATAGGTGCTGGAGGTGAATGGGCATTGTCTAGACTGCATGAGTGGGTATCTTACAGCATGGATACTGAGTCTGCAAACTCTTCACAAAGTTTCCTGATATCCCTGCAAAAGACAAGCAGTATTTATCCCCTGATGAAAAGGGGCTTCAGGCTGATTCTTTCTGTACCAATATTTGCTTTGATGAATAGCAGACTGAACACAGTCATATGCAGGTGCTGTCTTTGTGGTATTCCCTCCCCCCTCAACTTATTAGTGTTACAGGGAGCTTGCTTTATTAGCTTGTTCCTAGTTCATCTAATGAATTTGCAGCTTTCAGAGTCCCTCCATACATATATTTTACACTGAAGGGCAAGGAGAATAGTTTTTAAAATTACAGGAGAAGTAAATAATTCTGAGCAGGGTTGAACCCTGCTGCCTAGCCTTATGCTTTATAGATAATTGTTCATTGATCTGTCTGGTGGGAAGGAACTTTTGGATCTTGAATCAACATCCTGTTGATTCTGGGAGTTGGGGTTATTTCCCTGTCTCTCTTTGGCTCCCAAACTGTACAATTTTTAGATTTCTGTTTTTCGAAAGAATTCCAAATAACAAGCTAAATAGGTCAAAATCTTTAGGAGAGGAGGAATGTGTATGGAAACTTAAAACAGACACAGGGCCAAGGTAAAGAGCCTTGAGGAAAAGAAAATGCATCTTGCAGTTTCATTTCAGCTACAGCATGTATAAGATGGGTGACTGATGGCATAATTAATGAGTAGGCAGGATTACTGTGGTTATGTGTTGGCATTTTGTGCAAATCTGCAGTGATATATTAGAGAGGAAGTGTAAAGTACCTGGAACCAGACAATTGTATTAACCTTAGGTAAGTTTCTTTTCCAGTCAGAGCTTTTCTCCTGTTCCAAAAGACAATGTTGTCTTCTTGCTTTGTGCTCAGTGGAGCAGCATTTTTACCAGTCTTTATAACTGAGAGGATAAGTAGGAAGCCCAAGAGCTTTGTCTAATCATTTATCTAATGATCCTGCTCGGTACTATCTGTTCAGGTGTTTAATTCAGTTTAGATTACTACTCTGATAGTCCTTTCTGGCTATTGGTTTTGATAGGACTCATTTCTACAGGCTGCATCCCCTGAAGAAGGAAGGTCATAGTTCAGCTCTGAATTTACTGATAGTCTCATGTTTTAGATTGTGTCTCAGTGTTGGACATTCAAATCAAATATTAATCTTTAGTGTGTACTAATGTATCTTTAATTGTGATTAAAGATTTCCCATGTATGTTTTGTTGGTCAAAATATTTAAAACCCCCATAGTCTGTAGCGTAACAGCACAACCAGTTCTCTCACTTTTAGGGAGGGAGGAAGTGCTAGTGCTTCATCACTATTGCTCTGTGTAACCCTTCTGTTCTGCAGACAAAAAACCCTTGGACCATCCCACCTTGAAGGGTTTAAAAATATGGCTCTGTAATGTGCTGGGGACTTTACGAGTTAGAAGAACCAGATTAGTCTGTGGGCAGATGCAAGAACTACACTTCATTGTTATTGTTGCAAATCTGAGAGGAGAACCTAATGCCTTTGATGCGTAGCTATCTTGTGTATTTGAACATGTTGGGCCAGACTCTTGGCTAGAAATTTAAAGTATCTTCTCTAATGTGCAGCAGTTCATGTCATGATGCTTCAGACAGCATTGTTTAAAATGTTGTCTGCCACATCACCAGATATGTTTTTCTCCAGTAGCTAAACAAGTCAGTTGCTGGCCTATTAACTGCCAGTTTTTGACTCAGAGTAAGATATTCTGAGGAAGAATATGGTGATATACTCATATACTATGTTCTTTTGAAACTCCTTAGTAAAAAACAAAGCAACATCAAAATAGCTAGACAAGCATGAGTGGAAGACTCCCCAGGTCCCCATCTCACTTCTCACTGAAAAGTCATTAAAATTGTGGCTAGTCAGCAAATCCAAAATCTAGCACCTGTTTGTCAGATAAAAAACAGCTGCACTGTATTCATATTATTTAACCCACCTGCAATTTGTATACCATGTGCAGTACCATTTTTCATGTTGCTTTGCTCAAGGTATTTTTGGATATTATGTTTTTATCAAAGATGAATGACCAATGCAATACATTGAAACTTATAGTAAGACTTTGTGATATTAAGTGTCCTGCAGTCATGAGATTATATGAGGGTTGAATGTTTGACTTGGAAGCTTTTCTTTCCTTTTTTTTTTTTTTCATTTCAGTGACAAAAAAAAAGTGGGTTAATCTGAAATGTAGTTCACCTTTTAGCTTATTTCTTCTTTGGCTTTGATGGTCATGACTTACTGAAGTGAAACAATTCTTCTTGTTTTTCTTTCGTAATATTTAGAAAAAGACAAGTTACCTGGGCAAGCCAATCTTTTTAATGCACATAGGACATTCCTGTGATATGGAGTTCATTTTGAAATGGTATCTCTGCCTGAAAAACAGAACTGGAATATAGAACTACTTTCCCATTTTCTGAAAACTATTGTCCTCTGAAGTGTCTGGAATTCTGAAACTGAAGTCACGGAAAATCTTGTCTGCATTTTGTTCATATACATTGGTTAACGTCATATAAAGTTTTCTGCAGCCTGTAAGGTAAGACAGGTTTATTTCTGTGACAGCCTAAAATGGCATGAGAATATGGATAATGCTGGAGAATTTACATCCTAGGCCTTTAAGAGACAACAAGATAGGAGTGGAGTTCAATCTCTATTTCATACTGGATAGCACAGTACTGGACGTTCCTCATCACATCTAATATTATATTCCGAATAAGTTTTCATTTAGATGTAAAATTACTGGTTGTAAAATTGTATATTTATTTGTGAGATTCCATCAAAAAGAAAGGATGCATTGTGAGGTTAGTAGGATTTTAGTGCTTGACAGATTTTGATTCAGGTTGTGGTTCTGCTATAGATTTACTGTTTGTTCGTGGGCAAGTTGCTTATTTGCTGTGTGGCAAATTTTCATCCTGTAAAAAAGTAGAAAGGGCAATACTTGTTTATTCTTACCCATCATGATCAAAATGGTGATACTTCATTATTACCTGGTATGTATGATGCAGCCACAATCTTTAGTCTGTGGTTTGAGGTTCTCTCTCAAAATATAGAAAATTAGCAGAAACTAATCTTGGATATTCTGACTGTTTCCTAGCACCTTCTATTCCATACCACTTCTGTGGAAAACCGTATTATCTTGCAAGTTGAGGAAATAACTGATAAGATTTTAAGTGATTGAGAGATATTACACCACTGGTCCCATAATTATGACCTGGTGATTCTTAGAAGCTTCTTATTGTGCTGGCTTTTCCTCCTTCTTTCCCGGTGCTAAATTATTTTGAACAATCATAAATCCTTTCCTGATATCTACTTTGCATATAGGGAATTTCTAAGTAATTATTGCCAAGCTGTTTGTCAAGAAGGGAAGAAGCAGGTGATCTGCATACCAGTACGCTGGTTCATGTCACAACTCTGGCATTAAATATGGGCTTGGTGATTCAGCACCATGAAACAAATTCCAGTTCTTAACAGGGAGTGGGCAATTGCCAGAGATATGTCTCGTTCAGTGACTTTCTGTAGTAGCATAAATTTACATAAGTTTGTCTCTGTCAGCTTAGGCAAAAAAACTCTCTATTTAAACATTTTGTTTCCCAAAATTCATCCTATTTTAATTTACAGAAAATCTTTCTAAAATCTGTGTTAGATGTAGCAATCTTAATCAATGTCTATTTTCATCTTATTTTCACAAAGTAGTATTTGAAAAGGCTTTTCTTATGTAAAAGCCAGTTTTTACTGCATGCAGTTTATTCTTGATCTCCTTGTACAAGCACAGAATAGTAACTTCCACAATGACACTGGTGCTTTCTTAGAAAAGATATGTGAGCTAAACAGAAGGGCAAAACAAGGTCACTGGCATTATACATCTACAGTGAGCTTTAAGAAATGAGTCAGACTTAGAGATGGAATGATAGTTTGCCTTGTCTTGAGAACACACATCTTCAAAGTTTCCTGCTTTGGAAAAATAAAGTAAAAACCATAAGGAACCACTTAAGGAGGCTGCATAAATAATTTGCCATTTGTGAGCAATATATGCAAAACGATAGGACTGCAAGGACTGTATTTGATGGAAAAGCTTCTAACCATTTAAACTGCCATCCTGGTGTTTATTACCTGAATCACCTCCGGGAGTCTGATAAACACCTGTGATCTGCTGGTAATTCAGGAAAGGAAGCAGCACTCTGCATGACCTGCTTTTTTTTTTCTCTCAAGCAGTCATGGTGTAATAAACAGTGTACAGTGATTTTGAACATGCAAAGAATATATTTAGACAAGTTAAGGCTACTGCTCTCGGTTTAATGCTTAACAAAGCTAACAGCAGAAAGTGGTTTAGTACTGCAATATGGTGTGCGTAGAAGCAGAAGGAGAGAGCAAGAGACAATAGGAGGTGGTGATACTTTGAAGGTAATTCATTCATTTCATTTGAAAATGAGAGTAAATGGTAAACACCTTAAAGAGAAATAAAGAAAAATCAGGCATTTCTTTCAACCGATACATTTTTAAAGTTACTACATGACCAGTAAAGTAATAATTTCCTGGAAAGCAATATTTAAATATATCCATCATCATTTAGAACTTGGACACCTACTTAAATATTATTGATTATTTGCAATTGTGTGCATCCATGTGCAGGTATATTAAACAAAAATGGTAATAGTAGCATGTCAGTGATTGGAATAAAGTGCAAAAATGGAACTGGAGTCTCTAATTACTGGTTGTTTGGGTTGCTTTTTTTTTTTTTTTTTTTTTTTTTTAATTAAGAAAGCCACAAGCAAATTATAGACATCCAGTTTATAGCATTGCAATCTTACAGGCTTGCTCTCATGAATATGGTAATTTTTTATTTTATGCCCTCTTGAGATGTCTTGTTAAAAACATTTTATTGGTGATCCTAAAATTCAGTAAATTTGAAGCCCTTGGCACCCTGAAGATAGTTAAAGTTCTTCAAAAAATGTCAGCAATAAATATTTGGCAAATATAAAGAATATGCACATTTTTCCCAAGTCGGTGATATATTTTTTTCCCAGTTCTTATAGTCAAGTGATGACACTGCAGTTCAGAATATCAGTGCATATTGATATTTTTCTTCCAGAAACTGCATGTGTTGCTTAGAGTGCTTCTCCTACAGAGTTATTTTTGTGCAGACACCTGGAAGTGGTTACATACTTGCTCCGGCTTGCAGACTAGTTTTGGACAGTCAGGTGAATGTATGAGCAAGTGGTCTTTATTTGGAGCAATTAAAATTCTAACATTCTCCTCTCTTGACATGCAATTACTAGGGCTCTGCTGTTCCCACTAATTGCTCTTGCTGGGGACATTGGTGAGGAGCCAATGATTTTGATGGGTAGTGGATTATCATTTTTACTCTGCTACCTGAGAAAAAAAATCATTTGCAAAATCCCATGTGTAATTAGCAAGACTCATGATTAATTGTCCTGCAAAATTAGCTTCACTGTTGCTTTTATTTTACTGCTTCAAATATTAATTAATGTTAACTCCTTTCCTTCAGTCCTAGCCTTTGAATATTCAACATGGCTTTGAAAAATTAGTTAGGGCTTCTACTTGCATTAACATGCTGGAGCTTTGATTTCTGAATAAGTATTCTGATTTAAAAGATCACACGTGGGTCATAAATAATTTTTATAGGAGGACAAACAAAGCATCAAAGCATCATGGGAAGGCATTCATGCACTAACTGAAAGTAAATTGTTTCAGTAATGATTCATTCCCCCAGTGCTTTTGGGGAAACATCAGCAAATATGCAAAACACCGCATTGTGTGGGGCAAGACAACTATTTAATGCAGCAATCAATGTATATATTCTCAAACAAGTAGCACAGTGAAAGGGGTAAAAATATTGGCAGTTTGAGCAGTTGTCTGTTTTATTTCTAGTAATTGCAGGTTCTCACATTTTGGTGTAAGGTGGAAAATGATGACTGTCTGTATGTCAATGGCATCTGCCTTAATGCTCTAAAAACTCTTATGTATTTACTGTTATTACTATGGCAGGGTCAGAAAGCACAGAAAGGACCTAGTGAAGACTGTCCTTGGGTCACTGGGATGCCTGTGAATTGAATTCACGAGGCAGCTCATTAAAAACAGCAGCAAGATGTCCTGACACCCCAAAGAGTCTTGGCTTCTGGTTTAGCTGTGTTCATTGTGCCAGAATAACTTATATACTCAGAAGAGAGCTCTTTTCCAAGAACTGCTGCTACCTCCCAGTACAGCTGTAGCACCACATGTGAAGATCACCTGCACACCCATATAGGCTGAATTTTGCCCCTGCATCAGTCCTTGCTTTATTTCTTCTCTGTGTTTTCAGCATGCAGCTAGATGAGTTTCTCCGTACTTCGTCAGAAGAGACCTTGCCCTCCTGTATATTCTCCTCATTACGCAATAATCTCACTGTAATCTTGTCATAAAACTGAGTTGACCACTGGAGAGGGCAGTAGTGGTAGCAGTGACAGCGTGGTGTACTGGGCAACGCACTTGGCTTCATTATCAAACATATCAGGCAAAGCAAATTTTGGGAAATTCTGTCTCCCTTCTCTTCGAGGTGTACAGTGCTTCTGGCAGCTTTTGTCAGAATTTTGTAATGCAATGCAAGACCCAGAAAGCTATAGCCATACTTTATTGTTTCAGTTCTTTCAGAGTTCTGTAACTGAGGAGTGATTTTGGCCTTGGACACCTGAAAAATGACAATACAGCCAGTTTGCCCGTTTTCTGTGCAGCAGTTCCGTTCTCCACATCCCCGCATGTGAAATAACCAAAGAAACTGCCTTCTCATTGCTTGTGAATGAGTGTGTACTGCTTGCCCCAGAGCTGCACAGCAGTTACATTGTGGAGCATTGTGCTCTTAGCAGAAACTGCCTCTGGTCTTGTCATGCCACCTATTTCTGATGCCATGGCTTGTTCATGTGAGAGTGCATGTGTCACATGAGAGAAAGCATTCCTCCACTGAACAACATGGTTGATTTTACTTGCTTTTTTTAAGCAAGTGAATGAGTTCTTTTAGCTGTTTTCTAGTATTGACTTAGGAGATCAAGGACAGAAAAATAGTGTTACTTTTATAACTAAAATCAGTTAAAAAATCCAACTTGAAATCTGACCTTTGGTCCCATCGTTCACAAATAGTGATTCCAGAATTCTTTACAAGCTCATTAAAGAGCTTGTGTTATCCTTCACATCTTTTCATATAACCTCAAATCTCGGCTTTAGTGACTGGCTTCAACATACAAGCCTTTTGGCCCTATTAGTGGGCTCAGACATGTCCTTCTCTACATAAAAAAGGCCATTTTATAGGCATATTAATTCAGAATTTCTGTAGAGCCTCAGAATGCCTTAAAAAATGAGTGAAGACTAAGAAATAAATTCCAAACTGTATTCAAACATCAAGAAAGGTTCCACATTTTACTTGGAACTTTGGGAATCTTTGAATAATAAAGATCTGTGAGCCTTCTGCTGGTCATCTGTAACTGCTTAGTCAGACTAAGGTGCAACCATGAAGCCAAAATTGATTCACATGCTTTTCTAATTTCAGGAGAAACAATCATGTATAGTAGTGGTTGCAGAGAAGGAAGCAGGAACACTTTGCAGATGTGCATGTATAGGATGCTTGCTAGAAAAATTCTAATTTTGTCTCTGTCATCTGCTCTTAGAAGCCTTTTCTACACAGAAAACTACTGTCATCTATTCTGATAAGAACACATCATTCTTCCTGTGTAATCATAGCTGCAATCTTTTCTGAAGTAATAAATAGTCTTTTTGCCCTTAAAAATACCATTTTAAAAAGTGATGTGCTGTGTTTAAAGACCCTCATATGCTGGTATCATGCTGCAGCACTCTGCCTGAGAGTAACAGAGGGATTTGGATCACAGGTAGGGTCTGGGGGAAGGAGGTTCATTAAATAGGAAACGTTTCAGATTTGATCCTTTACAAAAATGAAGGCTTTGGTCTACTAAATTGAAAGAAATTAATGAGGCAGAAAAGAGAAGCTGAGACACAGAAATTGTGAAGGTTGAAACCTTTCTATTTCCACAACTGTCATGTTTAGTGGTCAAGTATCCCCAGAGGCAATTCTCCAGGGGCAGCAGGTTTTCCTGCAAAATGGAAACAAAAGAGAGAGAGGTTATTTAATCTTCCGACTTATGATGCAGCAAGTAGCAATGTGCTAGCACAATCTTCCATCTATGAAAGAATTAATAAATCTCCTACATCAACAGACTGCCACGTTGAAGTTTTTAGACTATACATGATGCTGCACCCTTCATCTTCCAGTGATGCCCAGAGGATTTACACATGTAATTCTACAGGAACAAGGGGCTTCAGGTTTACAGCCACAGGCACACTTGTCATCATCTGAGTTTCTTAATTAGTAGACAAGTATTTTGAGGGACTGAAGAACTGATTTTGCAAGGATCTGTTTAGGTACAGCCACATAGGAAAATTTAAGAGGTTGCCAAATCTGGCTGTGAAAACAAAAAAAAGTTAAAAAGTTCAACTCCTCCATATTCTTTTACAGTATATTTTTTTAATCCATATTTGCATATAAAATCCATTTACAGAGTGGGGGTGTGCAGTGGTGATTATTCTGTTATTTGATGGCCAGATCCCATCCTTAGTTACTTTTTTTAAATTTATCATGAAAATGTCACATTAATAGCTGTGGATTTGGCTGTGCTCTATAAAAGCACATCTTCAAGAAGGCTGAGGGTAACTCTGTTGTAGAGCATGTGCAGAGTTCCAGCCAGCACAAGGCTGCCTCTGAGCCTCCTGCTGCATTACAAACATACTGGATAGCCTTTAGGGAGGCTTGTTTTCTCTTTTCCACTTCTGAAATTATTTTTCTTTAAAAAAACCCCAACCCAACCTATATGCAGAGAATTATTGTCTTGTCTTTCTCTTCTAAGCAATTAGCCCTTTAGCTAAAGATTAGCACTCTTTTAGATGCCAGCAAGAAATACAAACATTTTAAGATTTTTAAAAAAATAACTAAATGGATATTTGATGTATGGGGAAGGACAGATGGGAATGAAAGGTTTTTCTCCACCACTTATGAATTAAATACAGCCTCTTCTTTCAAATTGGCCTCTACCAGGAGGCTACAATATCCTGAAGGTTAGCTACAGCCTTATCTGCTGCTGAGATAGTATTTACTGGATGATGAATATATTAGTTAAAATTTAAATTGATTCTATGGAGAGGTAATGTTGATACTGTATTTACTGCTGTGTTTCAGTAGTGTAGGCCAATCATTAGTGTGGAGGGAGTTGGAAGAAAATAACTTAAAGGTGACACTGTCTGAAATGCAGGAAATGAACAGTGCTTTATAAATAATATATTTTCCCTATTATGTTAATTTTTCAAAATAAGTTTAGAGTTAAGTGTAATGTTTGATCAGCAGGTTACTCTATACTAGCATATTATTATTAGTCTGTTTAGTCACATCTAGAAATTTTCTTCATATTTGTGGTTGCCAAAGTAAATAGAAATCAATGAAAGTAGCAGAAGTGCTGAAGTCATTTCAATAAGTGAAGCACTCATTAATTTAAATTTCACACTTGACATTGTTACAGACTAATCATAGAAAATAAGGCATTGACTTCTAAATATGTTCCAAGACACAGAGGAATCCTGCAACTTTGTTTTCAAAGTGGCATTGACATTAGAAGGAAAGACTGCAGCAGTTTAGGCAGATGGTAATGATATAGTAACCTTTCTCAAAAGCCTGAAGTCCATTCATATGGATGACATAAGCTTGAAAAGTTAGCAAGCAAACAATATTGAGACATTGGGACTGAACATGTTCTGAAACATCAAAAAGCTCTTCCTGCAGTTTTCAAACATCTAAAAATATGTGTGAAGCCTGTTCACAATTTAATGGGAGATATACAGAGAGCTGGGGGTGGTTATACAGGAAATTAGAAAAGCCTCATCTCATCAGGGTGAAATAAATATGCCATCATATAAGAAAAGTAATTGGAGGGGTGTGTCAGTTCTGTTGATGTCAAGCAGGTGTTCATAAATTAGAATAAACGTCTATAGTTGATATTAGTGATAAGAAAGTATTTTAAATTACACTGAAGAGAGACACCTAACTTGTCTCCCTCCTTTTTTCATTTAAGAAAGAGAGGTTTGGAAAATGCCATCCCCCCAGCTATCTTATCCAGTGCAGATCCTCTACTCACCTGCTTTTCTGAGATGTATCCAAATCACATTGCACAACGCAGCATGCGGCGGAAGTAAGTGGGAAGGAAGACTACGCTGCACTTGCAGTAAGTAGCTTTACTCTTAGGTAATGGGGGGTACAAGGGTGACATTGAAATGGCAGTTTTGGTTTGATAGGTGCAAGGATGCTGTCTCATTTCTCTTTGTTGTCTCATCAGTTCCGTAGTCTCAGAGAACTCCCAGTTATAGAGAATGAGTGTACTTCATTCTCCCTCTCTCGAGAACATCCTCTTCTTGCTTAGAATATTCCAGAGAATTCAGAATTCCTTAGAAACCCTGACATAGACTATAAGAGTCATGATTATAAGGGTTCAGACAATATTTTAATTCAGGATTACCTTCAGAAATCAATCTACTATGGCAAACTCTCCTATTGAATGAAACAGTTGGGAAGGAGATATACTAAAGGGCTTAAATCAGTGCATGGTGGTGGTTTGCTTTCCTCTTTGACCAATGTACCTTTGGGAAATAACTATTTCTGCTGCAACTTGCAAACTACTGTAAGTTTTCTCATAAATATTAAAACCCCCACCCTTTTTCCCCCTTGAAGTTGCCAATCCTTTTCTTCTTTTGGAACCTTCCAACTATTAGTAAAAAGAAAAGCATTCATCCTAGGAAAACCAGAGACATACCATTGGTGCTTAAAATATCATGCCACAGTAATTTGCTGTAAACCTTTCATCAGATAATATGTCTGTGGGGAAAAAAGCAGAAGAGTCCTGTTCTACCCTTTTTTCTGAGCTCATGAACCTTTCCTGATGTTCATGTGGAGTCACACAAGAAGAATTGACTGACTCTATCCATGTTTACGTGTGTATATGTATTTGGGGCTTCTGTCCTATGCATCCCTGAATAGATATCCTAATCTGTGACAGCACTGGGCTTGATGAGGAGAAAGAGGGTTGCAATAAGGGTGCCTCAGTCCTCGAGTCTTGACCTTGCATTACCCTTCTTGTCAAGGAGGTATAAGACTTCAGTGTGAGGTAGTACATCTATCCCGAAGTTTGGCTCAAGCAAACTAATTTTTGCACCATGTATAAGCTTTGCGAACACATTCTGTTTGTGCAAAGAGGGTGCTACAGCTTCAGTATCCTTAAAACAGGAGTCTGAAATGAAAAGGGGTGATGTGGGGTGGGCAGGAATAGAAGAGGCCTGGGAGGAGACCAAATTATCTGAACCATCTGCAAGGGAAGGTAAGCAAACAGCTGCAGTGGGGAGGGGACACACAAGCAGGGAATGTGTGCAATTAGATTCTGCTTCACATTGGGAGACTATCATTTCATTTTATGACTTCGTTGACAATCCTCTCATTTCTTTTTTATTGTGAATGACATCATCAATACTATGAGACAGTTCACTAACAGATGGCTTTTTACCATTTCCAGTATGATACCCAGCATATTGTTACATTTACCTGTGTTCTGTAGAGTATTTTACCTGGAAGAACTTCACTGTGTAAGAACATTTCACTGAGGGTCCTGTGTAGCTCTCAGTTGGACATAAGGCAATAAACAAAACTTAGATAACATTTTGCTAACTAGATAAAGAAGAAAGTGAATTAACGTGTTTTGAATTTAGTTGTTATATTTTCTAGAAAGGAAAGGATGTCTCTTGATTGGAATGCAGTTCCAATTGAAATGGGGAGAAGGAAGACTGTGCCACTGCATGGTGTGCTAAAGAGCAAGAGAAAGCCCTTCTAAGTCCTTTCTTTCTCCTTGTAAATCTGTTTTCTAATCTTTTGCCAGATTAATGTTCAAATAATTTTTAACTTACCCTGTAATTTATGGGTAATTTTGACACGACACTTTTGACAGTGCTACACTCATGCAAGTAGGGCTGGAACCTTTACTGAGAAGAATCTGTGCCCAAGGTCTACCCATCATTAAGATTTTAAGGCAATATCATATGGTGAAGTGTAATTCTCTCCAGTGGTTCTGGAAGAGGTTGCTCTGAAAGATGCTTTGGGTTCTCTAAAGGGATTTTATAAAATGAAGGAAAAGGAAGGGATTCTATAAAATAAAGGTCTATATTCATAATATTTGTATTTACTTCCAGAGTCACATATTTGTATGTCTAAGCTAATATAGTCTCCTTATTGATAGTATTTTCTTCCATATATCTAGATCTATTACATGTTTTTTGTGTTCTATTTAAAACCTAGCAATGCACCTAACTTTGCATAAAAGTTCATCAGTGGATGACAAAGCTAATCCTATGGTGCCAGTTGCTTCTAACCATTCAGGTTACTGGTTGGGCTCAATGATCTTAGAGGTCTTTTCCACCCAACATGATTCTATGATTCTGTTCAACCCAATAATATGGTTTATAGTAACAGCTTCATATACTTGGTGTTCTGCAGAAAAAAAGCTATCAGAGAAGTACGCTGGTTTGGTGACATATTCAGGGTTAGGAACTCAGCTCCCAAACCGAGTGCAGTACTTGGGGTCAGTGAAAATGAAGGAGCTTGGGCTTTGTATGAAGCAACTGGGAAAACTGTGATTACTAGAAAAATAGACTGCTAATAGTATTCTGTAGCAGAAACCAAAGGATGGGGTGAATCCTTTATGCTGTAGATATCAGATCTTTGAAAATTGTTGCCAGAACATCTTGTACAAACTTACAGTTTACAGCGGCTAAAAAATGGGGTGAGGAGGTTCATTGATGGTTTGTAAATGTATAAGAATGATGTCTGCTTCAGAATGTCCCCAAGCTGAAAATAGGAAGAGGCTGGAGAATATCAGAGGGAGGTATGTTTCCCCTCTTCTTGTTCTTCCATAGGCATCTGCTTATGACCTTGGAGGCAGAGTAAAGCTATAGCTGGACCTGCTGAGCTGAAGCAGTTTGGCTCTTCCAAAATACAGCAGAGCTCTAATAATAAAACCTTTAAATAACAACATGCTAATAGGTTTTCTGGTGTACAAAGTGAGAATAACATCTATCTGCCCTGTTGTAAGCTGGTTTGGGTGTATCTAAGTAGTTTCCCCACTGATTTTTACAAGGTGATAAACTTACAGACGGAAATTCTTTTAAGCCATAAATACCATGCATGCTGTCATGCCTAGAAGTACACATAAAGCCAATGGGATGCTAAACACAGTTGAAGTGCATTCCTTCTCTACCTGGTTTGCTCAGCTGAAACTTCCTGCTATCAGTCTGGGAGTATGGTGTTTGACCCTTGCTTGTAGATACGGAGCTCCCACCACTTAGTCACAGTGCACTGAATGACAGATTTGTCTACAGCAGTTGACCTGAAAAGAGGAGGCTTAACCTCACATGGAAGCCTCTGAAGTTCTGTGTATCTGCTTTATCTCTGTAAACATTCTCCAGTCTTTCCTTACCTTATTCTTTACAGACAAGACTATATGGTTGCAGGCCCGGTCTCTGAATTTTATATTCTGTTACACTCTTATTTTGTGTTTTTCATGTTATGTGGCTCTGGAGAAAAAGGATGGAGTAATATCCACCATTCTTTGCTTGAGTTTGTGCTACTATTTTCTTGAGTCTAACAAACTAATTTTTTTAAATTTTCTTGTCATGTATTTCATTATATGTATTCTATGCATATTTTTTATCATGCCACAGTGTTTGCAATGTTACTTTAAGATTTTCCCATAGCAAATCTGAGTAATATAGGTAATAAATTGTAGAACCAGGTAGTGGCTGATTGAAATATAAAGTTTTGAGTATAATACTGAGAAGTGATATGTACACTCATTATCTTTTACTGATCATCAGATCCACAGAGCAAGAAATCACCTCCGCAGTGTGAAACCAAAGGCAAAAAAAAAAATTATGTGCATTCTATTAAATTTCCTGAATGTGCAATTTGCATTTGAATATGGAATCATCAACTCTAGTCTTTGCATCACGCTAAATAGAAAGAGAACAGAAAAATTTACTTCTGGAGTCAGTCTTAAACCTCCAACATTAAACAACTGTAAAAAAAGATATTGTCTCTTCTTATCCTTTCTAAAACTCCCCATTGACTATAGAAATGCCAGTAGTAATTCCATTCCAAAAATGTGGAATTTCAGGGATGAATCACAAATAGTTCATAAATTGGCATCATTGGTTGAACTCATGCTAAGAGAAAATTGGTATTTTACATCTAGGGCATTATTTGTTGAAATATTTTCTATTCACCTGGGCAAAGGTGAGAGGCAGAGTGTGATGTACCAGTATCATTCAGTTGTACTGTAAATTTCATTCTTAGAAATGAGACACCCCCAGTTTCATATTTAAATCAAGATTAATGTTATTGCATTTCATTTATTCAGGTGAAGGAATTTTTCCTGTATTTGTTTCTTGCTGTATGCTGTAGATCTTTCTTGGCCATTGGACAACACTTTAAACTACATCCTACAGGCTAAAAAGTGAAGGATTCCAAGCTAGAAGGCTGAAGAAACTGTGTGTTTTGGGCAGGTTCCTGAAAAATCTCTGTACTTCTCTTGCTTTCCAGTAAGGAGAAAGGTCAGCCCTAGCTATTTCCACAGCTGCTTGTTCAAATTTAGAGAAACAGTGAACAGACACAGTTATGTTCTTCAGTTCAATTCTAGCAGATTTTTTCTGCAAAAATCATGATGAGGAGCTGGAGTGGGGACTGGACTGTTTACCTTGAAGTTTTTATCTTCCTGTTTGTTGTACTGAGCGGAGCAGGAGCAGCTAGGGAAAAACACAACTGAATTTCTCTATCAGCTTTTCATTTCTATGGAACATGGTAATTATATCACTTAGAGGGGAATCGTCCTTTTCCTCTTCCTATGTGTGCTATGACTATCTTACACATTTTTATTACTATTTTGCCTGTTTAATAAAGTGATTTATTTGGATCTTACATAAGAGGAAATGGATTATCTGTACTACATTAGATCAAGTATCTTATTTGTGCCAGGCTAAGACCAAAAGGACAAAACAGGCCTGCAGTGAATATTTCCAAAATATTCTTGTTGTATTGCCTGAGCTGTGGTACGTCTTCCATGAGCATATCTAACCTTTCTAAACACATGCAAACATTCTGCAACCATGATGTCACCATGAATAATTACATCTAAAAGACCAGAATGTTGTATTTATTACAGAAATTACATAATTACTGCAAAAATTCTGGGCATATGATCTCACTTAGGAAGTTCTGATTTGTCTTCTTGAAGGCTCAGAAGTTAAGGTTTGAAGTCCTTGTGGAAGGTAGAATTGATGTACCTTTATCACAGAGTCACAGGCCTTCCTGTTCTCTTTTCAACTTGACAAGTCTGTAATGACTTTCAACAAGGTAATGCAGAAGAAGGAGGATCGCATTAGAAATCCCCCTCCATCTCTCCCTCCTTGCAGGCACAAGCCCTTGCCTGAGAAACAAATTCTCTCAGCTTCATCTAAAGAGGATCAAACACCTTCTGCTGTTGTTCCCAGGCATTGTTAATTGTTGTTAATTTCCAACACCTCATTAATTATTTGCTATTAAAGATGTGAGTGGGGCAAATGCCCTTCACCCATGGATAGTCACAACATTGGATCATTAATAACTACAAACATTTTTTACTTCTGAAGTTGAAAGGGAGCTTGTATGAAAGTCACTTTGTTTGCAAGAAAAGCCTGGTGCAGCATCAGGTTGTCATTTCATAAAGGGCTGGGTGTGAACACTGCCTTGACATGCAAGAGAAACACAACAGGGAACCGCAATAGAACTGGAGTTCACGTAATCAACAGTGGTTAGAAGTAGCACCCTCCTCCCTGCACTACTTCTCGTTTAACTTGTTTTAAAAAGGGTAATTTTGACTCAGTACATTCTGATGATACTTCCAATATATAAAACTTTTAAATCCTATAAAAATGCACAATAAGGTTTATTCTTAAGTATGTAAACCAGCACATTAGGGTAGTGTTCTTATTATAGTAAGTCTGAGAAGCCTCAGACAGGACTAAGACAGTGAACAAGAGTAGTAGTAGGACAATCTCCAATCAAGGAATTCACAGCATAGGTAACTTGAACAGTCCTCAAAAGTATGGATGTGTTTTTGAAGGTGATGCTCAGGAACTGTCCTTTATCCGAAGAGCTGGGAAAGGATGCTTATTATTATTTTCAGGATACTAGCATAACAGAAAAGGAATGTCTTCTGCTCCTTGTGTTCAAAGCTGAGCTTGTTGGAGAGGTTTCCACAACAGCAAGGTTTGACCTTCTTAAACAGAATTTTGACTAAATTTACAGGTAGTGTCCAATAACTTCTTCACTGTTGGCTTTGACTTGTGGGTCTGTTGTACTGTGGCCATGCAGTTGTTGTCAGAAACGCACTAGATGTCATTCCTGGGACTTGCTTGGCTTTGGCTGTGGGTGCCTTATACTCAGGGAAGGTGACAAGTTTTAAGTCTGTTATTTCCCACCCTTCTCTGTTCTGGTAAAGGTGCCATCAGGGTAATCTTACAATTTGTCCATTCTGCGGCTTCTCTTTCTCTTTTTACCTCTGTCAGCTTTCACTTTTATCTAGAACATTTGGTCACTCACTGCACAGATATTTGGCAATGATAGCTCCATAGCTGGCTGAAAATCAGTATTAGATTATAGTCTGAAAACCAGAATTGGATTATAGGCTGATCATCTTTCACCATTTTAGCTGAAGTGACTGCTGCAGCCAAGTCCAGGTAGGGTTGTGAATCAAAGCCACCATTTGCCATTGTTTGCAGCCTGGTATATTCACTTAAACTAAAATTTTTTTTTCTTTTTAAAGATACTAATATATAAGGCAATGAATTGCAGCAGCTGGGAAGTTTGCCCACTACACCTCTGTGCCTCTAATGGGATCCACACATTCTACAGAGAGTGGGTGGGTTGTGTAATTTGTACAGAATAGAGACTTCTTTAGCTGCTGCAGCTTGTTCCCAAAGGGATTGTGAAGCACAACCAAGGGGTCATCTGGGCAAAAACTGAAGGATCCTGTTCTCTTAAGGCAAGTCACTTATAAAAATGGCTCAATATACTATCCATTGCACAGGAAATCCGAAGGAGAGTCAAGAAATGTATCCATGTCTTCTGAGCTATGTTATACCTTTTAATACCAGAGGTGTCTTCCAAAGCTAGACTTGAACTCAATGAGTTGAGCCTCAGACATCACCTTACGAACTAGTCAGTGCAGGGGAGTTCACACTGCCCCATAGCTGCAGGCCCCCTGATGCTGTAGAAGCTCCTGTCCTCTCCTCTGAGAGGAGGATGGCGATTCATAATGTTGTTGGATCTCAGCTAGCTAGGATAGTACCTAACTAGTGCTACTTTTATCTATTTTTCTTTGCTCCATCATGTGAAATAATGGAGTAAATAACATAGACTTAAATATTTTCTTCTCTAAAATCTTCCATGCATTTTATAAATCTAAACAGTGCTCACCTTGAAGAAAAGAGCCATTAGATCATCTATTTATTTCTTCAGAGTGTGAAATTGCATCTCTCCTGACATTGTCTCACACCTTTTAGTGGACCATGGGATCTTCTCCATAGGCCTCCAGCTTTGCTTTGGAGAGATCAATAGGCAAGACATCCACCACTGTCCTGATTACTTTTCCCCTATAGCTGATAAGTCTCAGTGATTAACGATTTGGTAGTCAAAAATAAATGTTTTCTGTAAAAAATACAGGGACTTAGCAAACACTTAAATGTTATCCTCAAAAAATATGCGGTGCATATTGCGATCTGAGGATTCGATTGAGACACTAAATTATATCCTATAGCCTTGTCTCAAGTTTCACTTTAGAACAGATAAAACCTTCCCAGAAAGCGTTTTCGCCAGATGCCAGATCTGTATTTGTTTTAAAAGCGCTGAAGTATAATGAAGTACCTGACTTAAGACTTTACAAGATAAGAAGTGCCTGGTTGGTGCTAAAGCTTCATTTTTAATTCATTCTTTATTATGGGAGTTGTTCTCCCTGGGAGTGTGAGCTGTGATCAGGAGCATAGCCAGGACAGATAAGGCACATGAACCCTGGCCTGAAAGCTGACAAACTACCACAGCTGAGCAGTCAGTTATTCTGGAGACAGATCTCTCTCAGGGACTAGTTCAAGCTGAATTTATTCTCAGTCACCTCCAAGAAAGACTCACTGAAAATAGAATGCACCACAATGATATATGACTTTTAAAAGTTTATAATCTATGTGCCTACAGGTTTCTTCCAGGAGGTAATAAGAAAAGAGAAGACAACAAAGCCTTCCTCTGTGCATGTGCATACCAACATGTACACATGCTAATACAAACATAGAAACGCATATGTGTATATAAAATGATAATTAGATGTTATGGTATTCATGACAGTGGACTTTAGACTTAATTACACAAAATCATAATCAACTGGATTTAATGAATTAGAAAAAACTAAACCCAGCAAAAATGTGAAGGCATATGGGGATTCTCTTTAACATGTTTTGTTGGAAATACTTTGTGTTTGGTTTGAAAATTAAATTTGTTATCTCAGTTTGGG
This sequence comes from Grallaria varia, assembly GCA_013396735.1. Lineage (NCBI taxonomy): Eukaryota > Metazoa > Chordata > Aves > Passeriformes > Formicariidae > Grallaria > Grallaria varia. The sequence continues at coordinate 1,878,501 of VWZG01002643.1, read as the reverse complement.
TTTTTATGTGCTCTGCCATGATAATTGTTTTCTTGGTTTTCATAATGACTGACACATACTGATTAATGCTTTGTGTTTACTTCACCTGTATTGCAATGCAATTCCTCTGTGGAGGAAGCAATGCACCATTGCTTTATTATGTCGTCCAGTGCCCAGCATGGTGGTCCTAAATGCTCCTGTATGCTAGTTCAGTGTAATTAATGTATGGCCATGATGCTTCTATTCCTGTTTCTGTTTGTGCTGGAGACTGAATTAATTCATATCTCCTGTACAGATGATGAAAGTTTAATATTGGACAGTCTTGAGCCTGGAAAATCTTGTGTTTCTATATTGAAGAGAGACCAAGAGTAAGAAACAAACAGACAAACAAAATTTAAAAAGGAAGCAAAATTCCTGGAGTGATCAGGCACAGCTATCAGATGTTTAAATGGAGATATTTGCATACATGAGTACAATAGCTGTGTCTCCAAACAGTATGCACACAAATATGCATCTAAATGAAATCGCAAATTGACTGTGGTGGACCAAACATTTGGTTCTTCATATCCTATGGATACATTCTTTTTTTATGTTGAGGATGTGTTTACTTTAATCTTACCTGAGAAGGTGAAGTCTATTTTTTAATTATCAGCATGACATTTTTTAAGTCTTTAGTTGTATGCAAAACTCTTTCTTCATTGCTAAACAAAAGCAGAAATCTTGTAACCAGTGTATTTATCTCTCTTCAGGGGCTGGGGGGGGGTTAATATTCAATAGCTCATAACATCTTTATTATAATGCATTTATAATGATATACTGGAATGATTCCGTAGCTAAGTATCTAATGTCAAAGACTAGATTTGGTGTGGTGGAAAATGTCGTATCCTTGTGTAGCTCTAGGGAAAATGAGGCCTCAGCCAGTGCTTTCTGTGTAATTCTACTAACTGTAATAAGAATAGGGGTAATTGCATTAATGTCAATTAAGCTATTAATAATGCCCATCTTGTCATTCCTAAATATAGCAGTCACTCATATATGCTACTGTTGCCTGCAAAGACTTTAGGCAAATGAGATCATGGCTTATTTCTGTTTTAAAACCTGGGTGACAGCCTGTCTCGTATCTCTTGTATACCACCAAAATAACTACTATTTTGGAGACAAACAGCCTAAGATACTTAGAGAGGACATGTCCTGTAGCTGTGATGTTGATCACCTCATGCTAAACACACAGTTCTTTTGTAATTTAGAGACCCCGTGGGATACCAGCAGGGCATGCTGTGTCACTTCCATTCATGCCACAGGAAGTTTTCTCATGACTGACAATGAAGTCCTTTACAGTAATGCTTGCAGCATCTCTGTTCACTTGGAGAAATGTCATGGCTGTTGATGACTTCAGGTTTCCTGTGACTGGTCATAACTAGTTGTGCAACTGCCCTTGCTAAGCATTTCTTGTGGGCTCTACTCTTTTGGCTGCATTTATGAAACCAAATTCTGTTTCTAATGCCATTTAGAGAGTATTAATTTGTTTTAAGAAGGATTATCACTAGACGATTTAAAGACAGAGTTCTGGAACAATGCAAATGGGCATGCAATCTCCATAAAACATGCACAGATCTATATTTAATGAAATAGTTGCTGGGAATTGATGCAATAGTTTCACAAAATCAAAGCCTATTTTGTGTGTAGTGCAGTGCTTCAAAGATGATGGTCGTGTTCATCATCAGCTGAAATGTGCAGAAAATCATCATTAGCAAATTTCAAAGGTTACCAAAGGGGTTGCTGTCGGAATTGTGGTGTCCTTCAGGCCAGAGGAGTGAAAAATATGAGAGGAACCTTTCAGTCAGAGCTCATGACAAATGAGAGGCCATGGCCAATTCCCACAGGAAGACAGATAGAGGTACCATGATCTGCCTACATCAAGGAGCAGGAAAGGAGGCAACAGATGATATGTATGCATTAAGGGTGAGAGAGGAAAGGGAAGTGAGAATGAGACTGGAATTGTTTGTGAACACCTCTTGATATTCTAATACTCCACCCCCTCCCATCTCCAGAGAGCCCAGGCTAAGGTTGTAATAGGTGAAGTTGGTTTTGTAATAAAGTTGGCTGTGGCTCTAGGCCATAAATCACAGATTCAAGTGCTCAAACTTATACATTTCTCTCTTGCCTCACTCTCTGTTTATACTTTGATTTGGATGAGTCATTGAATCGAAGGCAGGAAGAGTGCATTATTCTTTCATCCCTGTAGAGAATCATACATTTACATATGACTTATTAGGCTTATTTTCTGAAGAATTACATTCTATTTTATGCTACCAAAGAGAAATATAATTTCAATGAACCTGATACTATTTCCATCTTACTTTAACTGACTTCCTATCACAAGGTTTCAATGAGTCAACAACTGCTGTGATTGGTAGCCATTAGATGGACTGCCTCTGCAAGTTTCTGTCCTTTGCAGCTGAATCTTACTCCTGACTTTCATTTATTCCTTCCTTACTCATTTATTTCTTGTTTCAGTGAAGTTAAAATATCCCCAGTAATGCCTGGTGTCTCAAAATATGTAAAATAAAAGAAAACAAAGTGCCATCTTTGCAATTATTAGCATTTTAAGAACCGCTTTGATACATCCCTGTCCATTTTTGTCCCTTTTGAGTAAAAAAATTGTCACCTCTGTTAACTAGGCATATTTGAAACAGCTGTTTAAACTCTCTCCCCTCATTTTAATTTCTTTCATAACTTCTCCCTTTAAGTACAGTCCAGTAAAAAAATGGCTTTTCTGTTTATATAAGGGTCCAATGCAGAATGAGAATGAATGTTGTCATATGAAGTACATTTCAAATGTAATAAAGCAGAAAGGAGTTCCTGGCCCCTGTGTCAGTTGTAAGAGGGTGCACAGTGTGATCAGTATAGCTCAGTGGCTGCAAAGCAGAAAATGAAGATTGTAAAAACGTCACATAAAGAAAAAACGCACAGTGGATTCGTTTTGCGATGCTCATAATTCAGTAATGCCTTTAAGTAGCTAGAAGAAATATAATAAATGTTTTTCCACAACATTGATCATACTGTATCAGAGGAAATATTAGTGTGCAGGGAGCCATGATTATGCTGGTAGTAATTCTCGGTGCAGAAAACTCGTAGAAGATGGGACCCTTTATGGGCCGAACTTTTATTGGCTGCAGTTATTTACCTTTAAGAATACGCCTAATACACTGTCCTATAGCTAAATATTTTTGTGAAAACTCAAACCAGCAACTGTCAGTAAATCTGAAAGCCTGATACCACTTTATACTATTTATGTTTTCTTATGGACAGTCTGATATGTTCTGAGATATAAAAAATGACCAAATGACCACACAAAACAAATTTTCCTGCTGTTCCAACATATGGATTTGGTCAGGCAGGTTTATTGCGCATAATCCCATCAAACCATTGCCTGTGAGTGTGAAGTATCCTCAAGAAACGTACTACAATGTTAAAGTTAAAATACATGGTCATCTGAAGGTTATAAGCCAACACACAAGGACCACCATGGAGAACCTCTTTACTGTACTGCAAAACCCACCCAAAGTCACCAAAACAGGTCTGGGCTTTGGGCAGTGATGAGGAGCCCAGCGTGGGTTCCCAGAGCCTGTCTCTTGCTCCTCAGGCTGGCATGGCATGGCAGGGGTCAGCCCTGCCCGAGCAGAACCACCAGGCACTGGGGGAAGGCCAATCCCACTGTGCCCAGCTTCAGGGATGGCACGTGGGCACCAGGGACCAAGGAAGGAAAGCAGAGGTTGAGGTGAGAAAAGGGAAAAGGCCCTTCCTTTGCTGCCAAAGTGGCTCTTTCCTGGAGGGGGTAGAGAGGCATAATGTAATGTGAGGAGAACTTATCTGCCAAAGCTCATGTTACCAGCTTCTGGGCTCTGAAATATCCCATTCTCTTTAGAGAAGGCACTAAAATATTCATGTTCATTTGTCATTAAGCTTCTTTTTGAAAGGTTATAACTTTAAGCAAGGAACTATGCAGATGTACTTCCAAAGTGTTGCTCATAAGCCCAATGCAGCACTCCTGGAACAGGATCTGCTAGCCAGGGCCTGAATGAACAAGTCCACTGTGCTGATCCTTGGCTTGAGCCCCGAAGAGCATCTGATCTCCGAAGATACTGGGGTTTTTTTTCCTTGATAGACATTTTAGGCAAAAGTTTAATGTGATTGTTCCCCTGTGCAGATGCTCCCTCAGTCTTGAACCTTTAACTGTTTGCAACTTTTTTCCTGAAACACACTCTGATTTTTCTTACATTTGAAATAACAGGGTTGTATTTTTCTTTCTTAGAATAAAAAAGACAATCACACTCCCTACTATGGGCTAGTAGTCTGGGTCAGAGACCAAAGGTCAGTTCTGCATGATCTTTTCTTGGCTGTATTGGTGCTTTGTGATACGATCTTGGGCAAGTCATCCAGACTTTCTGTATTTTAGTCTATCCATCCTTAAAGTGATTCAAATAATAAGCACATTTGCCAGCAGTTATCACAAGGGAATTAAATAGTTACAGGCCTTTGGCAGGTTGTGTCACAACAGGGAAACTGTGCAAGGCTGAGAATTATCAAATGCATGAATTCTATTGTGCATCTTCATATAAGTTTTTTTAAGCAGTGGAGAGTGTTTAATGCTCTGGAGCAAGTTACTATGGCAGTACTTTATACTGTGTAGCTTTATATAGAATGCATACATGTGTATCAGTCTGGGGGGTGTTTATTTGCATATGAATATTAGAGTTTTAAATGCAGCGATCGAGAGTGTTATCTTAGTAAGAAGAGCAGCTGTTGCTATCACAAGAAACTCGGCGCCACACAGGAGAAGGAGGGGTGGGATTTTTGGGTCCTAAACCAGCAGCCCTAAATGGCGATTGATGCCAAGGTCAGTCACAGTCTGGCCTCGGCGGTGAATACACACTTCAGGTAAGGCGGTGCCTGGTGCCCGGCGCGGGCAGCTCTGCTCGCTCTAGAGCGCTCTGAGCCTGGAGCTCGGGCTCTCCTCCACAGGCACTGCCCGACCCCTGCGCGGCCCCCCAAAGACAGGAAAGGGCCCTCCGCTCCGTGCGGCTGAAATCTGCCCACGGGTACAATGAGAGGATTTTACAGCAACTCGGGATGTGTTGCTCTGATGCTCCGTGGTTAGCGTTTAACCCGAAGGCAGCTTGCCACCTATCAGGATAAAAAAAGTGTTCATTTATTTTGCTTTAAATAGTAATTTTGTTGGATTCCTGGGGGTTACGCGGATGTGAGCAGGGAAGGTGCCACTGGATGGCACTGTTGCACACGGCTGCGGGAACGCTGCCCCGTGGCAGCCCGGCTGGGGAAGCGGGCAGGGACCGGCGCACGCACTGCTGGGTGCGGGGCAGCCGCGCCCCGAACCGCGGCCATCGGCGTGTCACGGCCCCGCTGCGGTGCGTCGCTGCCCTACCCGTGTCACGGCCCCGCTGCGGTGCGTCAATGCCCTACCCGTGTCACGGCCCCGCTGCGGTGCGTCAATGCCCTACCCGTGTCACGGCCCCGCTGCCGTGCACCGCTGCCATCGGCGTGTCACGGCCCCGCTGCGGTGCGTCGCTGCCCTACCCCGCACCGGTCCTGCGCGGGCACATGCCCTGGGTAAAAATACCACCACAACAACAAAGCTCCAAACCCAAAAATCCCCCAGGGAAACCTCCCCGTGTATTTCATAATAGATTTGGGTTTATTTATTTTAGTCTAACTTAATTTGGGTTTGTGTAAAATGAAACACCAGTCAACCTAAGTATTTTAGTTCCTCTGCCCACATGAAGGGTGAGGAAGCTGAATTTAGATTGACACATTGTCAGTGGGATCTCATTTAAAACCAACTAGACCAAACCTTTTTCATTTCCACTACAAGTATAAATGGAGCTGGTGGTTTTGAAAATAATTTGCTCTTTTAAATATTTTTGCTTGTTCCATTCTTAATCATAGATGTAATTTTGCATTTAACTTCATTGGCTACTGTATTTGTACTTGCTACTGTATTTTAGGAAACAGTAAAAAATGGGAAGGGTGTTTTTTCCCTTGATTCTAGAACAAATATGAGGCAGACACTGTCATTTCTTGTTCAATTCTAGGAAAAAAATTCGTTTTCTTTTAATTGTATTGAGAAATTGGCCATTGGTATGAATTCAGCTGGATCTCTGTGTTCTTTATTCCCATTCTTTTTCCTTTTCTTGAATGTTAGAGTGCATAATTTGTAGAACAGTTACAGGCTTAGATTCTAGCTATGGGATTTCTTTCTCTTCATGTACATTATCACGAAATTATGTTGCCTGCCATCCATGGGATGCTTTGATCCAAAATTTCAGTCATTGTTTCCACATTTAGGGGCTGGAATGAACATCAAAGAAGTGGGTGTACTGTATTTGCTGAATGCCAAAGCAGTACAATAACATGCAAAGGATATAAGCAAATCCCAAAGGTAAAATGTGCTGCCAAATCTTGCACATAATAGAAGCTCTAAAGTGACAGTCTGTCTTTGACAAATGCATAATGATATCAATGCCAAGGGAAGGAACTAGAATGCTGAAAGGTGAATAAAGGATTTGGGAACAATTCACTACATTTACACATTTCCTCAGTGTGTTTTCACACAACAAGGAAAGCAGATGAGACAAATGTATTAGTTAATCATTGGAGAAGACCATAAACCTGCTGAGGTTTTTTTAGTAACCTGGATATTTCCTTGGCTTGTAATGGGTTTTTTAAAACAAACCATGGTTAGAAACAATTCATATTCTGAAGGAAAAAAATGTCGGCCATGAGGAATGCAAAAAATGGTTAATTCCTTTTCCTTTGACAAGATCACATTTAATGCCCATATGGTAGTTGCAATATGCTGTTCTCTTTTCTGGTTGATGGATTCCTAAATGCTTCAAATAGTTGCAAAGGCAAGTTAAGGGTTCCATATGTATTCCCTAGGTTTTCCAACACTGGGAACTAACAGGGTAATTTAAATGGGTGCTATAATGCAATAACATGAGAATCACTGCAAAAAACCTATCAATTTATCTTGTTAGAGATCTGGAACCTATTCGTTAAATTAATTTTATTTTCCTTTCTTTGAAAACAAAAAAAAAACCCCAAAGCAAATAATAGCTGTAAAACCTGTAACAAAAGGCTTCCTTCCCCAGAATGCAGAACACTCAGCAGAGGCGAGTCTCGGGTTATTTAGCAGATCCCAGTGTGTTCTGGAGTATAGAAGTTTTCCCCACGCCTGCATGTTAATGTTCGTCGGAGGGAGTCTGACAGAGGCCCGCTGAAGTGCAGCACTCCTGCAGCCAGTCAAATATTCAGAAGGAAGTTCTGCTGTAATAAAACTTCAAAGAGATAACGATTGAGGACCTGTTCTTCCCCCATTAGTTTTTTGCCCTATCTCTGGCAGCTGAATAGTCACCTCCAGTTTTCATATGACTGGTGACTGAAAGCGTGGCTGCCACACGTCAAGAGTACTGCTCAGGTGGAAGGTACATAGCCAGCCAGCCAGCCAGCATTTTGGCAGGTGATAGCCTTTTTCTGGTCATATGATAAAGGAAAAAAAAAAAAAGGACTACTCCACCTTTGACAAAGAAAATGACAGTCTTTTGCAGCAAAAAGTGACATATTCGTGCCTGGGCTGTGGGTCCTGTACTCCAGCTACAGAGGTCTAAAGGGATGTTTAATAAATCTAGGCAGGGTAACATTCCACCTGCTCAGTAACTGAGGAAAAAGCTTCTGATTGGCATGGGGCTATATTGAGACTGGAGGGAGTGTTTCCACTGCCTAATTACATGGATTTTCAGTTGCTGTTGACTTTGGGGCAGCCCATTAACACCTCAGGGTGCGCCATAACTTAGTTACTCAGGCTCTTGAAGCATCCCACAGAGGCACATATATGGTTTAAAGCTGCCCCTCTCTTGCTCTTCCTTTTCTCTTCTACCCTGAATCTACAGGTTTTCTGCTATGCTTTGGTGAATTGCAGCAAGGCAGCAAGTAGTGTAATTTTTTATACATATAACATCCTGGTTTGTGCAAGTAATTAGGAAACTGAATGCCGTGCCCAGATGGGGACCTGATCCTGTATGCCTTGGCTCCAGTCCTGCATTAGATTTGTAGGGAGTGTGACCTACATTCTCTTCCAAAGAAGGCTGGGTAGGAAAGGACATATGGTTTGTATTGTGGTTGCTACTAAAATCTCTTATGAAGCAGGGAAAAGAGCTGCAAGTGGTCAGGCAGAGATGCATCTGCTATCATAAAACAGGGTACATACAATCACCACTAAGAAACTAGACATATATTGTATACTAGATTAGGCGATGGCCGGTACTGAAGGAGGGAATGTCAAGTGTATTGCATTTTGTAGGCAGTGTCTGACCCCATGCCAACCACCTGCTAACATTGAGAACAAGCCTTTTCTGACCACAATAAAATTGTCTGAGTGACAATGGGGGAAAGGCCAAAACTATCAAGAGCTATGATATTCATGGACTGGCAATCACACTGCCAAAAAGGAAAAAAAGTTAGTGGCAAGTAAGTCACATCACTTTCAGGACAGTGTTAACATCTCCTGAATGTTCCTAAAGACATACTGCTTCCCAGAAATCTGGGTCAAAATATCACTATTTCTGCTACTATCTCCCTCATTGATCTCCTCTATTGCATCGTCTTCTCCTGTCATGGAGATACTGCTGGAAGCAATCCTGGAAGATAATGCTGGAATTAAAAGATCTGCAGAAAGGGGACAGATATATGGAGATCAGAAACACAGGTGGAACTCCTGCAAAACCTCCTATTTGACAGTCAAGCCACAGCCTGAAGATGAACCTGTAGCTGTGCTTATGACACTGGATGTTGGTTTACCTGTATTATTAATGATATTCTGTAATTTCCTGGGCAAATATTGAGCCCACACTAAAAGAAAAAAAAAAAACTTCATTTGTTAGCCCGGAAAGAATGACTTTAATCCAAGAATTATGGAGAGAGCTGGCAAAACTCCATGTGCTAAAATAATCACCGCTAACTTGCATGAGGTTAAAAAACTGCATGTAATAGAGAGATAGCTGTTCCTAATAAAGTCACAAGGACAAGAAACAAAACAGGTCAGTCATGAGTATTATAAATAATCAAACTGAAAAATATAAATAATAAAGAAAACTGAAAATCTTAATAATTGATTATGATTACAGCTGAATTGGAATAACAGAGGCTTGGTGGAAGAATTCATTGGGCTGGAATATTAATGTAAAAGATATCAAGGATATGGATTCCTCAGGAAGGAGAAGCAGGTTAACAGCAAGGAAGGTTATCATGTGCTAGGTTGTCCAGAATGGAGCTCAAAACCTATGCATGATGGTAAAGAAGAAACACACATAGGCAATATCACAGTTAGGACCTGCTACAAAGCATTAAATCCAGAAGTTCAAGCAAAGGATTATTTTTATAATTAAGTAGCAGACTCCTCTAAGGCCCTGAAGTTTATGTTCTTTAACTATCAAACTTGTTGCTGAAGGCATTGGTTAGCAAATTCTTGGTTGATGCAAGTTAAAAGGGAAGAACTGAAGGTGAATCAGTCAACCAAAAGAGCTGAAGCTTGTGGGTTTTTTTCCTAGCAGCTGTTTTCCCATTTTTGAGAGATTTTCTTAGATAGTCACTTTTTACCTTGGCAAAATGATGTTTTGGACTTGCTGAAAAGGTCCCAGGTATCCTCTCAGGTCTGATATCTGTGTTTTGCTTGTAGCAAGGACAGCAAGGACAGCAAAGACAACAGAGAATTCACCTTCCCTAGCACTGTGGTACTGAATAATGAAAGTATAGGCAATGTGTTTAAAGCTCAGGCTCATTTTAATCTGGATTCAGCTTATCTTCAGAGCCCTTGTGTTTGGACTGTGAAGTCAGAGCCAGACCTATTTTAGATTTTGCCTTCATCAGAGAAATTATTCTTGTCAAACGTCTTTTCAGTCCTGTAACTTCACTAGAGCTCTCAGGCAGGACTAGGTAACTCACAACTCATCTTTCCCAGTTTGCTGGTTGGGGGCCTCTTCCACATTACTGTGACTGTGCCTTAACTTCTAAATCCTGAAAGGTGTAATGTCTCAGGGAGACACTGTCAGACAGTTAATTCTGAGTGCTTTTAAGTTCACTCAGTCAAATAGTGTTTGTTTCTGTGTTCCTTGGACATTCAAAGGGCCTGAGCAAATGTTCAATCCTTTCCTCTGTGTGAATAGTAAGAAACCAAGGTCTGAGGAATGTGCGTAAGATATGACACTGTTTCATTGCAGAACATTGAGGGCAGCAGCACTTGGGTGATGTGATCGTGACAGGCAGAACTCACAATGCATAGGAAGAGAAAAAGGTAAAGCAACAGAAGTAAAATGTTAGTCTTCAGAAAGAGGAAGTCTTGTGAAGTTAGACAATTATAACTGGGGGGAAGAAAGCTCAAGAGAAAAGGATATGTGATGTTGTGACAGCTGAAATATTTTGTACCTTTGTTTGGATCAGACTACTAAATGCATCAACTGTAGCAGCTGGCTAGTGTAATTAACACCAACTAAAAAGGGTAAAGCCTCCACTTAGGATAACATAAGGGCAGAACAAGTGTTTTCATTTTCATGACACACTTCTTAATTATCCCTGAATCAAGTTCATCATTGGCCCCTCAAATTTGCTAGCAATGTTTGTAGAACACAAGGAAGACCAACAAGAAAAGTAGTAAAATGTTGAATGCGGCACCAGTTCTTTCAGAAAGGGAGAGGAAGAGAAACGGAATTCTGGCTATTTATCTAAAGTTTTTTTCCCCATAATTTGTATTGAAATTCAAGCTCCAAAAGATGAGAAGGAAATAAGTAGCAGCCAATATGAATTTGTGAAATTCATCCACTTGATGAATAGAAATTTGTCAGTAACTAATCATGTCAAATTGATTTCACTTCCTCTTAAAACAGGGTAACAGGTCACAAGTAAAGTGGAAAGATGATATGTCACAGGTATTCTGACTGCTTGACACCATGTTGCATGACATTGTCTTGAACAACCATTTCAGTACTGTTTAAGGCCTGTATTGTGTCAGGTTTGGAGGCACCAAACTCCAAGAAAGACACCAGATACTTCGAGTCCAGGGGAGAATAACCAGGTCACAACAACATGACATATATGAAAAATTGGAAGAAGTGTATTGTATTTCTTTCTCTAGAATAAAGAAAACTGATGGGCCATGAGAATAGCCTTTGATTTTATTTACAGCAGGCTTTTACAGGAATTATTTGTTCTCTGTGGCAGATAGAAAAGATTTGCTCTGGCAAATTCAAATTAGACCTTAGGAAACAGCTTTCTAAATCTAAAGATGGCAAGGCTGATTTTTTTGAGAGGGCTGTGGAGTCTTCATCACTGAAAATGTTTAAGAATGGGTTTAAGAGGAACATCTCTCAAATGAAACCTGCTTAGGGAGAGAGTAGACCTCCCAGGGGAATCTTATTTTCCCCTGATTCCCGGACACAAAGCCAAATGCCTGTAAACTGTGGTTTCTGTGCCACCCAGGGTCGATCTTTTTGCAGTGCAAGAGATTATCTGTGCTTTACCTACCATGGGTAGCAGCAGCAACTAAAGGGGTCTAGAAGCTCCAGTGTCTGGCCCGGTTCCCTCGTGTGCTCTGCTTTTACTCTGGCTACCTAACACTGTTCTTCATCACCTGTGCTGCCATCAATCTTCTCTTACACAGTCAGTCTTTTCCTGTGGCAATGCAGAGTGGTGTTAAACAATTTTTTTACCGACTCTTTTACTATCCTTGTGTTTTCTCCACTCCTATGCGTCATTCTACAGTTGATACTGAGTAATGATGAAACTTAGCTTAGCAGAAAATTTTGCCTGAATATACAATCTTTTGGAATTGTGATTGGAGTTTCCAGAGTCCCCAGTAAATTAGAGCATTTGGCTTTTCCATTTTTTCAGAACTAATTATTGAAGTAGCTAAATGTTCAAGAACATAAAAATGTACAAATGGGTGTTAGTTGAATGGACGTAGTAAGATTTTTTCTGTCATGAAAAGCACAGTATTTATGAGTTAATTTAATCGGAAAAGAAAAATATTGAGTAGGTGATGAAGTAAAAATGATGACTGTGTATTATGTTTTTGCCATGCAGCTGAACAAACACATTCAATGACAGACTTTGGCAGGAGCTGCAAAGATGTTCTTGACAATGGCATGAATAAATATTAGGTGCTGTACACAATTCACTGCATTCCAGGCCCTGAGCAAAACCAGGTGAGCTTTGCCTGGAAATTTGGAAGAAACAATATAAGAATGTTGGGAGAATATAAATATCTACAGTATTCTCCCCAGCTGCTTTGCTGTAACATTTGCATTTGCATCAACAACTCTGTCATTTTTTATCTGCTCTACTTTCATTGCACTTCTAGGAATCAATTAAACTCCCAGGTGCTTTAGAGTTCGTGGTAGGCACTTCAGTAATATTGCCTAAATTCAGGACTTTATATCTGCTAAACAAAATACACTGATCAGGCTTCATTTTCATTGCTGCAACTAGTTTACAAAAATAAAATGGAAAAGAAATACTTTGATATTCTTAGTGGTCAATACAGATTCGGAGAGATATCTCCTAATAATTCAAAATGGAAATTAGAGGAAACTAAAGAGAGGCTATGCAAATGGATATGGGCTATGATAAATAGCTAGTTTAAGATAGGCCTGCCAATACATCTATTAAAAGAATAATTATGATAATGTGAAGGAGAATTTCCTATTAAAGATTATTTTTTCTCCAAAGCTGGTTTACGGCTGTAATTTTTTGCAAGAACCTACAGCAGTATTGGTGGCTCAAGCACAGTTGACTAATGAGGCGAAAAGGGAGATGGGAACATTCTGCAGTGCTCTACTCTTTATTCTGACTCCACCAAGTGAAATTTAATTCAAGATTGGTCCTCACATCCTCAGTGTCAAGAGAGATAGTGTTGACAGTACTGCTTTTTCATCTTCACTTTTTGTAATCCTGAGAATATTCTTAATTAGTGTTGAAACAGTTTCCACCGACAAATAAAAATTAAACTTAATGTGGAATTTTTCTCTCATTAGTTCTATTCTCTACTGATCTAATTTGCAAGTGTACAATGTTCATTTCAGAGGTAGTGTTCTTAAGTGTATGCCTCCTCCTGTGTCACTTCAGAAAGCAATGGAGACAGTCTACTGGGAATCTTAAAGATCAGGCTGTTGTGGCCTGATGATTCTACAAGGAATAACAGTGTCTCTCCCTACTTACAGCATCAAATCTGGGATTCTTCAGTGAGTCCCAGAAAGAATATGCCTACAACAGAGAAATTATCGGCTTAGCAGGGAAGGAGAGAGACAGTTCATGTCACTTCTGCAGTTTTTGTTCTGGAATGAGTCCCAGACATAATTCAGAGCAGCCTCAGACTCCTTGACCTTCTATAGCCTGATAGGCATGTTTTAGAAGCTGAGGACAGATGTGGTATTAAGCTGCTCAGCCCATAGCTCCCCTTATTTACTTGTTCACCCTGTTTTGTGAGAGATGTGAGATTTTGTGAGGATGTATATGACCTTCCTGTAAAAACTTCAAAGATACTGGGCCTGACACATTTTATTTATGCTATATTTTTTTTACTGAAACCAAACAGAACAAAGTGAGAGTCCGTTGTCTGTTTTTGGCTTTCTCTCCTCTGACCCTTCCAGAAGTGAAACCAATGGACTCAAAACCTTAAAACCCTGAGTGGAGCAGGAACCAGCATACAGTAACATACTGGTAAAGAGTCTAAAAACTAATTTTTTAATGTAATCTTTACATATCAAGATGATAGATATTAAAGAGAGAGTAAAAATAGGTCTCCAGTCTAGAATAGTTTTGGTAGCTGAGGATTTATGCTATATTTGTGTCTGTGATTATAATTTTGCATCTGAGTATGTGCCTTGTGGCTTTCTCCTCTAAGTTTGTAGAGATGGTTGATTTGTTTGAATTGACCAATATCTATCTTGTATCATACCTGTTCCTTAGCTGTTGTCTATTATTATTAAACAAGTTGGACAATAATTTTCTGACTCAAAAGGATCCCAGAAAGGGAGATCAGGAGACATCAGTATTTGTTTGCAATTACATTTTTTATATGAGGAAAGTGGAGAGTTTATTCTGAGCCTCAGTTGAGGGATGACTTCACCACACCATTATTATATCTATTAGAATTATTTACACATACTTATTACTAAGGAAAGTTATTCTGGATTAATTGTTTCTCACCTATGGACATGTGTTTCAGGCAAACTGAGAACTTTAGCTTTTTTCAAAGAGGTGGCACATACTTTGGAAATTCCAGTCCTAACTACAATTTTTGTGAAAAGCCTGGAAATGTGGGGCCCAGAGATAATATAATGTTTGCTTCATTTGTGACATTAACTGTCTAGAGGTCGATCAGTTGTGCCATATCTCACTAGGTTCTTGACAACAGAGATAGCAGTCTGGGAACATCAGCAGCGCGTGCATGCTATCTGTGATTGTCTGTGATTGTCTGACGTGTGTTGGACACACAGAAAAAGCATTGCTTTGAGCTACCTTTTGCAAGCTTCACCTATCTGTTGTAATGCAGGAGGCCAAAGCATATCCCATCTGAAAGAATTCTTCATTGAGAGAGGACTTTGGTGCTTCAGTGAATGATGGTGAATCAGCTACAGGAAAAACACTAAAATATTCCCATATATGAATCTTAGGGCAGAGATTGCTATCCTATTTTACAAACTGTAAGTGAAACATCAAAAAAAGGAATAATGAGATATCTCTAGCTGGTTAGCCAGTTCCAGATCTTGACTATGGACTTGCAGATGTTTTGCTTTATCCCATAATTCTTAATTGCAGAGCTTTACAAATTTTGAACAAATAATGCTATGGTTTAGCATAAGTATGTTTTCAGGGGAGCAAACAATTGCTGATGTAAAACTAATTTAAATTTCTATACATGTTAATGAAGGCTGTGTTGTTAAAAAGTTAAAAAGTAAGCAGACTGAGTGAATAGAAGCAACTCTGAGTCTGGCTTAAGAGACAGAATAAGTAAGCACTTTGATTAGGGGAGATATGAATACCCTTGGGACATGAAAGGGACAAGGGACAATTGCCCAATGACAATGGTTAACTTACATTTACTCATGCAATCTACTTGCTTCTGGAGGCATTGCTTATGTATTGGTATTTGTTCTGTTTTGTTTCTTGTATGGAATCTATGTCAACACTCAAAGCTAATAGGAGAATAGATGCTTTTTTAAATCTTATGGTTATACTGGTAGGCTCAACTGATTATAAAGAAAATAATTTTTAGTCATTTTTTCATCAAATATTACAGAACAGCTTCATAAAGCTGTTAAATGCAGTTATTTAAATAGCTTTAGCTTTAGTTATTGCATCTGCAGGTACATAACTTTTTTCAGGGGCATAGCCATGTTTTGAAGATTGTGAAAATTAACTCCTGATTTCATTGCAATGTATTTAAAATTAGAGTTAATACTTGTAATGAAGCCGGCTCCTTTGATTAACCTTGGTACTGGCTGGGATTTAAGTGTGATTACACTGCCAGAAAGAGAAGTTCTTCTGTATGAGCATTCAGATATCTGTTTGATTGGATGGTTGGGCTTTGAACAGATAAGGTGCTTCACAGCCATTGCACTCAGAAAGCAGGGAAGCTGTAGCATGCCCATTTTACAGGCTGGGAAACTGGGACACCCAAGTGCTCGTTGTTGGAGAGAGGAAGTCAAGAGCAGAGCTTGAAAAGGATACCAGCTCCCTCATCTCCATTTTAATTAATTTATTTCTGCTATTGTCTTCCCTGGCTGTTAAACTGGTGGAATGTGGTCTAGCAGAGGAATTTTTGGCTCTATATTTCTACAGAATTAGAGAAATGGTTCAATTACTGAAAATACAAGAACAGCTGCTGACCTACATTCAGATCTTCTAACCTGCACATTTTTGTGGTGAAGGATTTTGTTGAGTCAATGATTGCATTGTGTTCAATAAACTGATTATGCTCTATAGTTACTTTGGCCTGATATTTACAAAACTCATACAGAAACAATTGGTTTTTAGATATTGCTCAGGAGTATTATATACATAAGCATCACTAATGACTTCTAATTTGTGGTTAGTTAATGATACATGGCTGATCATAGTACAGGAAATGCTATCTCTGGTCTATGTCCTGTACTCGTTACAAGATACAAGCTAATGAGACCCTGTAGCTGATAGGTTGGGAGCTGCATGAACAGAGAAGGAATGTTAGAGATATCAAAACAATTTCTGGTTGCCTTATTACATGAACGTCTCTTTAAGGATTTTAGTCTGAAAAATTATTCTGTGTTACCTTTAACATTAAATAAATTTAAACCAAATTTTTATTTCCAAGACAGAAATTTTATAAACCACGTGGATTTCCAGTTTCATAAGTTCCAGTGATGGTCTGGACTCCTAAGCCATAGAAAAGAAGCACTCCATTTCTCTTAGCTACTATACAGTTTCTTGGCAACTGATGATAAACAGCTATTGCTTGTTAGGAATTCTGTCTGCCTTTTTCTCTTCCTTATTTTAAATGTAATCTGGAATCAAAACCTATGCTGTCATACAGGCTCCAAAAATAACAAATCAAATAATATTTATAATATAACTTGGGATGTAATATTAGATTAAGTTTTTAGTCTTAGCCATATTACAGGAAAAGTTGTAACATAAGTTTTCCAATTCCAAGCAACAGTGGCAAAAAGAAAACAAATCAGACTCCAGGCATTGCCTTCCTCCTGCCCTTGTGCTCCTGGACGAGAACAGAAGCTGCTTTCTAAACCCAAGTGCTTTGTAGCTGTTGTGACACATGTCAATATGAACCTCTAAGACAGCTTTGGGTCCCTATCTCAGATCCTTGTAGATTTAATAAAGAGAGAAGGGAGGTGTGATTTGTTACTTGTCTGATAAAGACAGGGCACTACCCTTTATGGGAGCTGAAACTAGCTGAATAGGAACTTAGTGTCAAAATGAAAATTTTATGAGCCTTCTCATTAATGCCATCAAAACCAACATATGGATATTGACAGACATATTTAAAAAGAGAGAGAAGCTGATATTTGGGCCAAATAGCAATATCCAGGAAGAACCTAAGCCATATAGACACCAGTCATAAAACCAGATCCTAGGGAATTGTTTCACAATCTGATATGTTAGCAAAGGAAAACCAACCAATAAGAAAAGATTCAGGCAGACACTGCAGGAAAGATCTCAGAAGAATGCCTTGGGACGGGGAACTGAGTGGAAGGCCAGATTAGAAAAAAGTGCACAGACTATTTGTCCTTACTCTTCTGAATTCGGATTAAATCTTCATAAGTGTGGCTGTTTGGGACAATATAGTATTCACAATATAAATTCCTCCCTTTGACAGAAATGAGCCTAGAGGTTCCTGAATGCTGGACAATTTTAGCTAATGTTTTAGTCTTTGGGAGAATTTCAAGTGGATTGTCTGAATACCATTAATTAAAAAATCTTGCTAGAATTTTATGTTAGTGATTTTGTGCCTATTAAATTAATTTGATACAGGAACCTGTCCAATGATGTTTTCAGGGAAAGATTTTCCCTGTATTCTGAAGTAATTAAAATATTCAGCAAACCCGTATGACCCTCTTTCTTGCCACCTTGGATTCTAACACTCCTGTGAGGTGTCCTGGGAGGATATTAGGTATTTTAAAAGCAGACTTAGATTTTAAAAAATAAGGCCTATGCAGCTAAATAATTATTGATGAATGGTACTGTGTAAAAATTATAAATATGCTGTTCTAATGGAGCCAAACTCTGAGTACTTCATTTGAGTAAATTATGAATTAACTGTGAAATAAAGAGAATGAGAATTGGATCTGTATTTTCATACTGACCATTAATCCTGAAGAACTATGGAAAAACTGAGGAAACAACAAAGGATCTTCTTAGTAGACCAGGATTTTCTAGGAAAACCTTTGTTCTCTGCCAAAAAATTATTTTCATCTTTCTTTAAGGGGCAGATTGTGTTCTTATCTCAACGTACATTTTAATGCAAATTTTATCCCACAAAAGTGAGTTAGTTACAGGTGGGTAATTCTATCATGTAATAATAATTGTTTGAGGCAAAAAAGCCTTCAAACAAAAAAAAGGCAAAAAAGCGTGTTATTGCACTGTAGCTAGAACAAATAGTTAATAAAACCGTGAAATAAAATGGTCCCCTGCAGCCCTTAAACCAAATAAATTCATCATAAGTAGGAAAAATTCTGCAAGAAAATAACATTAAAATTAGTATTGTTTGAAATGTACTTACAGTTCCTGCAATTCCTTTGTTTGATGAATACATTTCAAACACCAGTGGCACACTCAAAGATTGACTCGAACTCCCTCTTTGTATTGCTTTGAAGTTAATGGCAAACAGGACTTTACCTCACCTCCCAAGCTCTATATTACTGCTCCTTTAGCTGGCTAAATAAATACCTGGTACAGTTTAACAATGCAGTTTCACATTCTTCTTTTTCGGCAATGATGTTTAGAGGGTTTCTGTGCTCAGCTGATTTTGCCTGACCCGCACCTGCCTCACCAGTTGTTTTGATACAAATCTTTTTAAAGAGGTGTAGGAAAATAGGTAATGGAGCGGGCTCAGATTAAAATAGTCCTCTGTTTTTATCTACTTTTTCAGTGCTCTTTTAAATTGAAACTCAGATCCTTGATCATGTGTCCCTAAAAACAGCCATGTCTGCCCAAGGGAAAGGATGGGGCAAGGATGAATGAGGGTTGTGAGCAGAGGGAGAGGGAGTTCCTTACTCTGGAACTGTCACCAAAAATCATTGGAGACTACAGCTGTATAGCCATCTAAAGCAGAAAAAAAGACTTGGCACCAGAAATTTAGTTTAAAAATATAAGAAAAAGAAGAGAGGAATGATTAATTAACTAGAAGTACAGTAGGATACAATAAGCTCCCATCAATGCACCTGTTCCCCAACTTTTGGCACAGCATAAAAATATAAGAGATTAAATATTTCTCCCTATATATTATCTGATGGAGTGTGTGTGTGTGAGAACACACATATGCAAGCAGGCACTTTTGAAAGTATCTTTTTTTCCCTCCTGGATATGGCGCTTGGCATGGGAACTAAGCGGAGAGGCCTGGAAGCAGGCTGTGGAGGTGGCTACTGATATGTAAGATGCTGCTGGATCTGGTCCTGTCAGCAACAGCCAGAGAAGGAGACTGCTAGAAATGAGGATTTGGGCGTGGGTTTGTTTTAAGATATGTATCTGGGTGATCAAACTGAGGAAAATAAATTCATTTTGGGGAACGGAACTCTGAAAAGTTCTGTCAACTTTGATTCTATCTGTATAACTTTTTGAGATAGTGTTTTTAAACAAGGATTTAAACTTGTAAATTGGCCTAACCCCCTTCCCATCTGTAGTCTGCATAATGCAAACACCCACTCAGAAACACAGAGATCTCATTCTTGATCTCCTAAAGCAGAATTGGAAATATTTAGATTACAGTTATTTTCTGTGGGTTCGTATAGAAACCTGATATGGTTTTTCCATGAATGGCTTCCCAAAGTTTTAATTATATGTCATTTATTAGGGTTATATTCATTTCTTTTTAAGTCTTGAAAGTAAGAGGTTGATTTAATTGGTTTTCAAGGAGCTGTTCTGTTCATTTGCTATTGTTATGAGACGTATCTTATCTCAATTAATTATTTTTGTTTCAGCACAGAAGTTATTGTCTGCTTTCTTCTCTTATACTTGCATGTGTGACTGATGTAACTTTGTGTGGAGGGCACTTTTTTAGAGTCAGTAGATTTGTCTTTAAATTTCTATATGAGATTTTGTAAATCGGAGTAGGGAACAGAAATCCAACTTGTACTTTTTGTAAGTTCTATTATATTTAAAAATAATTTATTTGGCAACTCTTAGGCTTGGCTAGATCCTGCAAGAATGTTTGTTTGAGAAACACCTCTTTTCAGTTTGGCTCTCAGCATCCCTGGATGCAGCAAGCATCCTTTGGAGGATGTGTCCCATGCCAGCTGGGGCAGCTGCCCTGCCTGCTGGAGCCATGCAAGCAGCAGATCTTGCACAGCTGCTCTTTCTGAAACAGCTGAGTGCTCACGGTGAGCCCAAAGCTTGCTCAGGTTTTCTCTACCAGCTACTTCCCCCTCTGACTCTCCCAGCTCTGCCCTCTCTGTTCTGTACTTTGCCAACACACTCCAGGAGTAATGGATATCTGCAGCAACCCAGTTCTTTTTGACACTAACCGAGATACTCCCACGAGCTGCTGAGCTGGTGGGAACTGCAAGGAAGGTTGGCCAGCAGAGGTGGGGCACAGTGAGCAGCTTTGATGGAGCAAACAGCCGCTGAGGCAACAGCAGCTCCAGGATCTGTGAACCAGCCTGGGGTATGATGTGTAGGGGACAAAGCTGCAGATTTTTTGTCCTCAGATGTTCCTTCCTATGTTGACCAAACAGTCAGGCAGCCTTAAATGAGGGTGATAGGAAAGCTATTGGTGTATTCACAAAACAGACTTTTCTGGCAGGTGCTTTCCTCTGTGCAACTGTATTATTTTCTAATTGCTTTACATCCTAACAAGCCCTGTAACTGCTCTAGATATTTACTCAGCAGCACTGTACTATCTTATATGAAGGCTAGTAGCCCTGTTTCAATTATGTTTGTTTTTTGAAGTGTTAATTTATTTTTTTTTTTGCCAAACTATACATGTTTTCAGCAATACACTAGATTTTTTTATCTGTTAGCTCTTTGGACAAAAAAAAATCACATTTTATTAGCTGCTAGCCTTTTCTATATTCATCAAAANAAAATACTTGAGTTCAGAACTATTACACTGAGGTCCACCAGTGTTGAACTCAGAGTTGAACGAATGAAGACAAACTTTAGAACCCCTAGATAGTGGGGCAAGGTAGAAAGTAGCTGATGAATGGCTGTTATTCTCTTCTTTTTAGACACAGAAGACAGGAATAATTTTCTCTAAATGTACTGCTATTATTAAGCTATTTAAAAAACAGAATCTCGTCTCCAAGCTGGAGATGGTACCTTTGCTGTGTTTTTATTTTATGTGCTTATGTATGTATGAACTGTAGGTGACTCTTCAATAAATCCATTTTTCTTGTCATTAATATGAGAAGATTTTCAACTTCCACTTGCATGCTTTATTTATGATCAAGTTCTTGCAATCAGAAATGTGATCTTTAATAAAATGAAATGTATGTGTCTGATGGAAAGAAACATTAATCATGCAGAAAGCAACCAATACACATTTATTTCCCTTTGCCATATTGTCACATTGCATTTCTATAGGTTAATCATGATTTGTAAGTAATATGTAAACATATTTTCAAAGAAGTGCTCTCCCTTAATGCACTGTGAGTCCAAATAAACAGGAGTATGTTCAGTTCCCTCTTCTATTCAGAGAGCAGGGCAACCCAATGTCCATTTACCTCTGCTTTTCTTCTAGGTATTCTGTTATCTTGCATGTTGTGGATTCCAAACTGATAGATGTGAAGTTCCTGAATGGAAACATTTTAAACATCAGTATCACAGTCAAGGAATTCTAGTTTTCATAATCTTACTGAAAGTTAGCTTTTTTTTTTTTGCAATAATCATTAATGGTGTCTTGAATGTATAGAAAATATTTGTGTTGATATTTCATTTATTTACACTATTCCACCATTATTAAACCCCACCTCCTGCAAAACAACTTATTTGCAAGTTTGTTAATATTCTGCTTTAGATAACTTGGGATGTTAATTTAGCAGTCAACTCATTTTCAAGCTTATTCTTTTGGCAATGAACATTTTCAGAACAATATTTCCACTGAGTGAACTGCACCGTATTTAAATCATACAAATATGAATCACATAAATTTAAAAAGTACAGTCATAGCAGATCTGTAACAGCCAAGAAAGTGTGAATGAAAAATTATTTTAAAAGTCTCTGAATAGTTGCGTTAATTTCTACAGGAATTAATTGGAGTTATCAATATATCCCTTTTGTGCTCACTGTCAGCAACTGCCACTGCTCAGTTGACTCTCACAGGCCCCCACAAACTGTAAGTGGCCCACCACAGAGCCTTCTGTCGGTGGTTGGTTTGGCGCTGCCGTGCATGGCTGACTAGTGCTGCCCACTCAGGCAGCAGGGGAGGTGTAGTGGGCTCAGGCACGTCCAGGCAGTGCAGCTCAGCCCTCAAACACTGCGCAGTTTGTGTTGTCGGAACTGATGAAAAAGAATGGAAATGGGACGCAGACCTGCTGTGTGTCACTGGTGGAGCGCTGTCAGGCAGACACAAAGGCTGTCGGTGCTGGATGTGTCTGCCAGCCCCTGGTGGGTAAAACAGAGCTGTTCCCATCACCTGTCCCTCCTGCCTGTGCAGCATCTGCTGCACACATCATAATGTCACCTGGATGTTTGATGAAGCTGCAGAAGCACGGGCTGGTCCTGGTGCTGGAGACCCTGTGGGTCTTTGGCACAGGAATGGTTTTAACATGCTGGGCATGAGCAGCATGAACTTGAGCAAAGGTAAGCTTGAAAACTTAGGTGCCCTGAGATTTTCATGGCTGAGATGCTGTGGGTGGGCACGGTCGACTGAGGATCTAAGCTTTGAGCTTTGGATGCCTACAATGGCGACTGGATCCTATATCCACCTGAATCCCACCCTAATCCCTCAGTGAATTGGAAGATTGCTGCTATGAGAAAAGCCCTGAGGACGTGGTCCTTAGTAGTTGTAGATCAGCATAGTACCACTGAGTGTATTGAAGCTGACATGATTTACACGACAAGAGGATTTGGCCCTCTGTCTTTCGCTGGAGTCTTTAGTCAAATCAGCACCTAGCTGGTATAGAGGCAGCTTATTAGGGAGGAGTGATTTTCACCCATGTTCCCTCTCTGGGAGGTCTTACTCTTGTTCTTTTATTTCTGTAGCTGTACCAATGCTGAATAGAGGACACTGCCACTTAGAAAATAAGTTAGTTTTGTAGACTGGAGCTACACAACAGAAACTCTGGCGTCTGAGGTTCCTCTCTGGGCTGGGGATTGTGTGTATTCTGGAGGAAAGATTTGCAGAGCCGTGCAGCCTGGCCAGGGTGAATATGCAGTCCAAGGATCTTTCTCATCCATTCTTTTTGTTTTTCCCTTCCTCACATTTATTTTCTTCATCTTTTCCTCTCTTGTTTAGCTGAAAAACTGTTCCTATTCAGCAGCCTATTCAAGATCCCTTCAGGACTGTCGCTTGGTGAAATACAGAGCTGCAGGCATAGTAGGACAAGCAGAGCACTTGAATAACTGCGAGCTGAAAGGCGCTATTTGGCAGTGCTAATTGTACACAGGGTATTGCCCAACTGCACTTCTCTATTTAATGACTTGTCAGTGTATGTATTTTATAACCCTTTGTTAGCCTGGAAAATTTGCTTAGGCTGATACCCAAAACTCAAAGTTGGTACCACAATTTTAATTGAACTATGAAAATACTCCAAACCCCTGCTGCCTTTCAGTAGTGGCTGTGGTGAATTCCCTGAACCAAGAAAGCTCCCAAGTGGTCTTCTCAAAATTGTGCTGTCTATGGCTTCAAATTATGGACCAGAAGTTTTGCACAATTTTGTGCAGTAGATGTACTCTTAGGGGAAGGACTCCGGTGAAGGAACTGGTTTACTTCAGAGAAAATCACATAAACCTTTCCCATAATTCTCCTGTCTTTTGATACTAACTTGGAGTATTAATAACAACCAAAAACTTCAAAAATGTTAAAGAGCAGGTTCAAAGCAGCCCTGTTTTGAGACTATTTAGACATAAGCTAAAAAACAGAATGAGTTTGTCCATGTCCTGAACACAAGATAGTTTTTCTCCCATTTTGCAAGTGAGGCTGCTGTTGTGAGTTTTAAGTGACAGTTTGCTTTTGCCATCAATATCCATCTTCTGTGGCACATACTGCTGACAAAAACTTCAGTGTGATTTTGATACATCATTCCTTGATTTATGCATTTCTTCTTCAACTGGAAGTTAATAATGAAAAGATTCTCACCTTCCCAGCAGCTGGGAAGGTGAGCTTAGTGTAGAAAATTTACTCATGTTATTGTACTTCTGTGGCTTTTAGAATTGGTACACAATAACTCAAATAAGGCACTTGTTAGAGAGGTAGCACTGAGATATACTGATTATACTGATAGAACTACAGTGATGTAATTATACCAATATAGTAATATAGTAAATCTTCTTGTATAAGCAAGCCTTAAGTCAAATCCTTAACATGAAAATTTTTGCAGGTTTGCATTATCAACAGTAATAGTATAGAGAGTCTCAGATATTAGAAATATTTAGTCTGTTCACAGGGGGCCAGAGCAGAATCATATCTTCAGTGTATAATAGTGCTTTGTTTCTTCTAATTTTAAATGTCTCAAGGGAATGGAGCTGTCATGATTTCCATGGAGACACTATTTCACAGCCCATAGATCTTTCTGTCAGGAATATTCACCTTATAGAGTCTCAGATTTTTTTTCTTTCATGCAAGTTTGGTAGAATTTTTAGCTCCCCTGAGTAGCTTTATATAAGAGAGGTGAAAGGAGAGGAACTAGAGAGAGAGGTATCAAAAACAGTGAAGTATGAGGAAAGCTCTAAATTATTTCCCCGTTAAAAAAATCACAGCACCACAGACTGAGTGTTGCTCTTATCAGCACCTCTAACAATTTGAACCCTGTTATGATAAATGTAAACTTAAAGAGATTTTAATTCAAATGGAGCAGGAATTTTAGAAAACCAAGAGAAATTTCATCTGGAGATAAGAGTAAAATATTGCTTTGGCTCACTCCAGTAGGTATTCTCACATAATCTGATATATCTGCTTTAGACTTCAAAGAATTTGTGGTGGTTTATAGACAGTGAGACCTTGCAGTGAAACAGAAAAGTGGGAGTTAACTTCAAAAACATACTGGCTTTCTCCCAAGCGGTGAGTGCTGACAAGTATAACCATATTACTAAAATCACATCAGGAGTGTGATATATTAAATAAAAACATGATCATCTACAGCAAAGTAGTTTGTATTTTATCCATGAAAAAGCATCGTGTTACATCAATCTGTCCAAAAAAAAATGGGACACATCAGAAAACAATGCTAAGAAGGCTTTTAAAACACATCATTGAGATTACAGCACCTTTAAAAATAAACAGCACTGAATACCAACACAGGTAAAATGTCATTGTGAAGCCCAGATCTGAAATTCAACGGCATGCTTTATAGGTTTCCAGTGTGTGATAAAATCTGCTCACCAGATGTACTATCTGTCTCCTGTGTAGCATACTTGAGCATCATCTAGGTCTGAGGCCCATTTATTTCATGTAAATGCCTTTCCTGTGCACACCTTAGGGCACCCTAATTCTCCATTTTATTTCAGGCACTGTACAGGGTACCATCTGGTAGTGTTAAGCTCATCTCATTTTATTGCGCTATTGCAGTGGCTATATCCAGCCCTATAGCATTCTTTCAATGAAGAGAGAGTTCAGTTACTGCCAGCTATTTATTTTTGCCAGAAACACCATACTCATGCAGAGTTTGCATGTCTATCAGTCTCACCTGAAATGCAGGTCACTGCTTTTCACTCCACATGGTTAAAAATAACTAAATAAATGGTAACTTGCCAGTATCAGGTACAGCAGCAATTCTGGCATGGTGTTCTCTTCTGTTAAGAGTGGGAGATCTTACCCCTCCGACTAATGATGTCTTTCTAATATCTCATTTTTATTATTTCTATTAAAATAAGAAAAAAATTATATCACACCTTAAAAAAAGTACCTTACAGGAATAGCTTAATATTTAAAGGTAGCAATATACTTCTCAACTGTACTTTGTTACAAAGTTCATTTGCTATTTTAGGCATAAATTTATTTCTCTACATCACATTCCTTCTTGTTTATTCTTGCAAATTATTGCCATTACAAAAATTGAACTTGAAATTGAGGTTATAGAAAACTTCACCCATTTCTAGTTTCTTCTTCATTGTCTGTCATTTTTAATGATCTTCGTCCTTTTGAGTCATGGTCTCATATCTTAATAGCCTGATTTTTTTAAACTCCCTTTTGTGCTGGCAATTTTGTGCTCTTGGTTATTGCTACTTAGATGTCTAACTACCTCTTGGGCTTACAAACGAGGGAGATGGAAGTCTGAGTGCCAATAATTACTCACACAGTTTTCATGTGCTGAAAGGGAACCTGGTTTTTCAAACTCAAAATTTGGTGGCAATAGGTTTGAAGCACATCAGCTTTGAAAGTGCAGTGCTGTTGTCTGCTGTACAGACAAATTCTCCTTTCCTGTAAACTCTGCTGACTTCAGAATGGCTGCATGCTGGTAAGGCAGACCAGAATTACCCTCACTTGCAGCTCTGCTATAGTGTTGGAGAGGAAAAAACCCCAGCTTTGCTAAATCACAGTGGGAACATGACGTGAAACACATTTAGCATCAAGAGAGATGCCCTAAAACAAAATACACAAGTTTCCGTGTTCCTTAGATGTGTGAAAGAGATGTCATTCTTGATGTCAATGAATTAAAAAAAATAAAATAAAATCTGCTTTTCTCCTTTAGGATTTTTTAAAGCTATTTAAAACACATTTTCATTGTATCCCCTTCCCCTAGTGTTTTCTCCCCAGACAACATCAGAACAGTAAGATTGTTTGGATACAGCATAACACCTTCCCTCATCTTTCCACTTTTAAAGCTCTGTCTCCTCTTTGGAGCAGTAGTTGGATAGGATGTTATCTTTTGAAGAAATATGTGTAAGTGTCCCTTGGGAGCAACAGTTATGTTAGTCAGTGCTTCCAGACGGAGCTCACACAGGGTACGTTCCCCAGCAATCACACAGAGGGGTGGCATCTGCCCTTTTTACCCTGTGCAATAACAAAGGTTCCCAGCTATTGAAAGACAGAAATGTTCCACTCCTTTCCAGTATAGTTCCAGGCTTTCTGGAAACCCTGGCTGATGCCATTTCACCAGTACCACTCAGTTCATGTGTCACTCTTCTCAGTCGTGAAAATTGTGATGAAACATTCACGTGACTGAATGCTCCCAGGAGCTGGGCAGCTTCAGTTTGATCTATCCCCAAACAAAGCAAATGATGAAAGAAATTGGGGGGGGGAGGGGGGGAGGGGGAGAAGCTTTGCAAGTATTCATTTTAGATAAATATTTAAATTACTCAGCTGCCGTTTCCACTGCTGGAAATTACTCTCTTTCTATAATCTGCTGCATATGATAAGAAGATGACGCTGGACTGCTTCAGGAAATAGCTTGGCACATCTCTGGTGAGCAGCAAAAACAAATCATCACAAAAAATAATCACGGCTAAAATGCATTCTCCCCTCCCCTTTCTCCTGACTTTTTCATTCACTTATTACTAGTAACCACAGCATGGCACTAATAGTCATGTATGAAAATCCCACTTTCCAGATAAATAAATTATAAAATAATGAAACTTTAAAAAGGTGGAATTATGTTCCTTTGTGTGAGTTCTCTATGTTTGGAGTTCACTGGCAATAAGTGATAGATTCACCTGGATTAGCTGTCTGTGTTGATATAAAGAACAGGTGAATGAAAATAATAACTCTTGCTATCATACATTGTTCTCTCAGCTGAAATCGGGAGTCCTGGACTGTGATAGACAGGCTGGGATTCTTAGCAGCCATGCGAAGTACCTTTTTCTAATGGCTTGTAAGTCAGTAGAAGTCTCAAAGAAACACCTTCATATTTTTTTTCTGGACCCCTCCATCTCCTTCAGCTTTCAAGCCACTCTTTCTGTAAAAATATTAATTATAATCTTAGTAGGAAAACTCATTTCTCCCCCTCATGCCATCAAACAGTTCATCCCAATAATTCAAAATCTGCAAAGAGTGAGCTGTCTGAACAAGTCACCACAGGCCTTAGAGGAGTCAGAGCTCAGAAATTCTGGTAGATAACGAAATATTGAGATTTTCCATATATCAAGAAAAGATACTTCAAGAAAGGGAAGAGATCTCTAGAGCTGGCAAGGTGTTACAGGTGTGGCTGCAACAGGGTACCAGACAGTACCTGTTGAAGAACTGGAGCCTTAAATATAATAAAGACTGTTCATTTGGCTTAGCAAAAAGAAAACTCACAGATTTTTATTGATAAAAATGAAAATTTGATAATCTGAACTAAAAGAGGAAATATAATGACACGCACTCATATCTATAACATTTATTTTCCATTAGCAAAATGCTAATTAACCATTAATCATTTGATAATGTATATGTAGCAAAATCAGCTCAAAAGTCAAATTGTCTGAATAAATAGCTCAGTAGCCAGTCAAGGTGAAGAACACCATGCTTCTTTATAGAGAAGAAAAGTAGAAATCACTGTTTCCCCCTACAGAGATTGTAGCTGTGGCACACATATAGCCATAGTCATGACACTGGGAGTTATGCCTAGGTAGTCAATCTTCTCCTACAAGTGGCTGCAGTTAAGTGGAAGCAACACTAAAACAGACTTACCCATCTCTGCAATCAGACTGGGAGAAAACTGCCTTGGGATTCATTGGACAGTGGAATTTGAAAGCATCACATTCTTCCAAAGGTTTCCTCTGGTTTGCTTGTGCTAGTGACTTCTGCTCTGAGCTAATTTCTGCTCCACTCCCACTGCACATTTTTGCATTCATAGGGCCCTGGAGTGCTGTGCAGACAGACCTTCCAGCGTTGCCTGTTTATTTCAGTCTCTGGTATGATATTGAAAGTAACATCTCAGCCTGGAAGTATATTAAATGAAGTGTGAATGCAAATTACTAGCAAACCATCTTTTCTATTTTACAGAAGGTTCTTGTTGGATTGGTTCATTTTGCAAGACTTAATTCTGTAGGATGGGCTAGGCACTTTTCCCATTATAAAAAATCCCTCATAACCAGTTCCACATCTCAGACAGTGAAGATTAAAATCAACCATTGTGTAGTATATGAGAAGTAACTATTTTTCATAGGCTTTTTACTGTACATTTGGGATTATGATTTCATATTATGCAAATGCATTTTATGAAACCATAACACATAAACGTGTACTATTCTTAATACACATTTGCAGCCTAGCATGTGAAGCCTCCAAAAGAGCCATTCTGGTGTCTTCTCTCATTGTGTATTATGAATAATAAACAAAATGTAGTTAGACATATTCTATATTACAGAATGATAATAGTAAAAATTACATCCTGTCATTAATATACACCAACAGCGTGTATCCTGGTATCTCAGAAAGGCATCTCAATGGGAATGCACGTTAAACAAAGAGGAAAAGTTGTCTAATTCACAGCAGGAGCAGGGAATATTGGGGACAGCTCTGCTTGTTGTACTTGGAGAGAGCGATGGTGAACAAAATGTTGCTTATTCTTTATTACTTTCAGCTTCTCAGTGGCATTATCTTTGCCACTGGAGTCACTGCCTGCATGCTAGTTCCTGTGTCATATTTTGCACAGTGCTATATAATAATAGGGCTGAAAATAACTGTTCTTATATTTGTTTTCTAAAGAACTCCAAAGAAGAAACTGGTGTGTGAGTAGCCTCGCTGCTACTGCAATGCCTTGCCAAGGTGTTGAGCTTTTAACAGCACCACATGCAGTTGTTGGGTTGATGAGGCCATTCAGACATGGAATCACAATATATATTATTTCTACTTAAATTAGTAATGAAAAAGGAAATATTTTAGCAGTTTTCCCACTTCAGTCTGATTTTTGCACTATAGGTGCAAAAAAAAAAAAAAAATCCTTATCAATGTTCCTGAAAAAAATCTGTATCAACACTAGCTTGAGTCGTGCAAGTGTGCTCCCATTTCCACTCATTTCATGGATCTCAAACCTCTTCAGAGTGTCCATTTTATTTTATGCAGTGTGCAAAGTCACACTGGCTCGTGTTATTCTGCTGTAATGTACGGAAATGCATTTCCTACCTCTTGTCTGTTACCACTGCTTTCACAGCATCACAGCTTGTCAGCCACAAATCTGTGCTATCATAATAAACCCAGTACTGATCTAGTGTCATTATTCATGTTTCTGATATCCTGGAATGGTATCTGAGGCCCTTTATGTGTGTGCCAAATCTGGAAAAACAAAAAAAAACCAAACAAAATAAAAGAAAAAGAAAACAAACAAAACCTCCACCAAGACAAAACAAACAAGCAAACAAATGAAAAAGTGGGGGTAAGGAAAGTGAGGAGCAGAGCAGTTTTCTGTTCCCCAGATGAAGTCTTTAATAAGGGCACCTTTCCTGGTATTCTGATACTGAATGAGATTTGCCCTGTCTGGTAGAGCTCTTTCCAGTGTAACCTTGCCTGTATAAGCTGAACTACTACAAAGGCTTTGAATGTCTTTTGTAGGCTGAGTTGACCACAGGTTCCGGGTATTACCATTTGAATATAGTTGTCTGAGATTTAATTAGAACAGCCACATAACCCTTTATCATAACAATGGGGAAAAAATAACTTAATAGCACAGTTCAGTAAAAAAGGCGAAGAGGAATGAGCTCTAGAAAAGTATTACTTGATTTCAAATATCTGTATTTTGAAGATTCCTACAGGTATCAGTTAAGGAAGATTCCATGTCTAGATGGCATTGAAAACATGATATCTAGATTTGAGGAGATAAACACTTGAAACTGTATCTTCCATATAATGAAACTTACCTATCTATAAAGCTGGTTTTCTGGTTTGGGTTTTTTTTTCTTACTGAAAAAAAATATTTGTAAAGGTAATTTTACGAGATATTGGGAGACTTTGAAGGGCTTTTCTATCCACATAGTTCATTATGAATAGGTAATTTTTATCTCTGCTCTATTCAGCTGTATGTTTATAGGACTGTCTGGTCTCAAAGATGGCTGCTAAAAATTATACTTTTCTTAAAATGACATAAGATTTATTCATTTACCCTTTAAGTACTTCTCAAATTATTTCCATTTTTGTCTCCTCAATTTTGCCTCCAGTAAAATCCTAAATTTTTTGAAGTTGCTGTGCTATTTTAATTAGACAATTTCCCCTTATTTGTATAAGTAAGCAGTCTTATAAATTTGGGGCTGCAAATCATTCATCCGTTAAAAACTCTATTTCCTCATACTGCAAGTTCGATTAATTTAGGAAAGAAAAAAACCTTGGCGTGGAATAGAATTATGCAATGTCATGGACACATTAACATTTGGATCAAAATTTTACATTGTGTCAGCCAGTAAACAGTATAAATGGTTCAGATTTGCAATAAATAATTGTCTATTAATACCTTGGCATGGTGTAGCAAATTAAAGTCTCACTTCAGTAAGCACAGATGTAGGTAAGAGCTGGGGCTTAAAGAAAGCAACTGCTATGCAGCATTAGAGTAGAAAGAGCATCATGAAGCGTCTCCAGCAATGAGAATAATGTATACAGATTGAAACAGTTATAGACGAACATAGGGGGAGGTAGGCTGTAGGTGCAGTTAAGTCTAATCAGGCAAGATTTAGAACCATTTGTTTTAGATGCTCTGTCAGACGCTTCCCTTGCAGAAGATTAAGAGAAGCATTTTGAAATACAGCATTGCGTGCTGGTGCATACGGAACACAGCCCGTAATTCAGGTTTGTCAGGACATATGATACTCAGGGACCTCCTGGGTCGTTACGTTGGGTCCATTCCTGTGGTAGTCAAACAGCCCCAAAATATTATCTGTATATTTCTTTCGTTAAACTGCCATATTTTGCAGCTTGAAGATTGTTGCCAATTGTCTTGAGATTTTCAAAAAATTTAATTGCTAACTGAAATTTTGTCAAATTACTTCAATACCTTCCTGCCCCACAGACTGTGAGCAGATGGTCCTGAAAGATCAGTATCTGAAACTCATAGTTCAGTTTCTCAATGTGGGTTATTTCTGTGAGTGTTTTAGAAGATATGCCATTACTTCAGTGCTAAAATTCAACACAAATAGAAGCATGAAAAGAGATTAATCTAAAAATTTAAATATATGTGAACGATTAGGTACTAATGGTCATTTAGAGAGCTCCAGTACAAAATAATGTCTCTCAGCTGTCTCTAGTGATGTCCTCCATGAACCACAATTGTTGTTACTCCAGTTTTGAGCATGTTTTTTCTTTTGCTTTACCAACTCAGCCCATAATCCTGTAACACAATCTAGCTTGTCCATTCGCTAATGGGAAAACATTAATCAAAACACTGTTCCCCATTACATTAACTATAGAGCAATATCTCCTTATTTTGTATTACTTAATGGTTTCTTTGTCCAAGACTGGTTGAAAACACACCCTCAGTGTGCAGAACTGCAAGTCGCCCATGGTCTGTGCTTGATTGGCTGAGTAATCTCTCTCATTTTCTTTGGCACTTTGTGTTCGTGTCCCTGGTGTCTGGATTGTGAGTCGGTGTGTTCTTAAGCAGAATACAAGGTCCGTATTTTGTAGCTCTGAAGGCAGTCCTGCTAGCTGCACCAGGCAAGGGCTAAAAACTCTTCCTCTGGTCCTACCAAAATTTTATACCTGCTCTGAGGGAATGCAAGAATGGTCTGCTTTCTGCATTGCCTTGTGCAGTGGGATTGTTGAAAGAATTATAAATGTGCCCCCAAGAGCAAATGCCTCTGGGCTTGGGAGCACCCTGGATAGGCTTGAGAGTTTCTTTCTTAGCTTCTCCGTCAGTATTATGCCTCTTCTCCAAACCTCTGAGGCTATTAATAAAAACCTGAAAGTCATGTAAGACTCATGTCACTCCTTGGAACACTTAGACCTCTTTAACTTCCAATGATTTGCTCTGTTTGTACAGCATAGTCTGTTGACTTGAGTCCTTGCATAGTTCCTGTGAAATAATGCATGTTATTACTTATTTATCCACAGAATAACTTCACTGGGAGCAGTGGTGATTACAGGGTAAATTGTTAATCCTCCTGTACTATTGTTTGGTAACTGTGCAATTATTCCAGGTCACCTGTGCAAATCAAAATAGCTTGATAATTTTTCTTTTCTCCATTCTTGCAACAATTGCAACTAAGTTAGAACATTGATGATATCTCAGTGGCGTATGTGGATCCAAGCCTGCCAGAGCAATGCACTGCTTTCTATATGCAATTTATCAGCAGAAACAGGTTACAGGAACAGAGGTTAGATTTGTCTGTATGAACAGCTGTACGTACATTTTTTATGCCGACATCGAAATCGAACTTAATATTACATTGAATAGATTTCACTCTCACCCAGTAGCTGTGTAGGGACTTCGGAAATGAATTAGGCACCCTGAATTCACTCCCACACTTGTAAATTTGGAAAAAAACAGACTCAAGTTTGGTGAAACAGTGAAAGATCTAGAGCAGTATTTGAAGAAAACTGTAGTTAAGGCATTCCATAGCAATCAAAATGCAGCCAGAAGCCACAGGCAATGAAGTATTTTGTTCTGTGGCCAGAGAATGCAGGTCACCAGAGATTACAAGGTGTGACTTTTTTGCCTAAGAATAAGGTGCACACATCCACAGTTTGACAAAAAAAGGTTGCTAGGGATATGACACAACCTGACATAATTTTCCGTAGTACTGGCCTGAGTTGCATGCTAGAATATAAAGAGTTAATTACATGATACATAACCAGCTCCCATCAGTGCTCCAGCAACCTGTGAAGCCCTATTTAGGAATGCCTTTCCGGTGACACTTCTTCTGCCTTCAATATATCACACCACACAGCAAAGCCAACATAACAGAAGAACGCATATCAATGTGCACCAAATCATCCTGGTACAGAAATTTTCACAGTTAATTAAAAAAATCAAATATAAGCCATCCGTTTCCTTACTAAACTAATTAAAAATATAAATACAATAATCCCTGACTGAGCTTTTGACAGGTCATTAAAATACAGAAAATTGAGTCAAGTACAAGGACTAGTTTCAATACATAACGGAATGAAAGTATGAAATAAATGGTGGGACTGAAGTTAAATTAACACTTGTTTTCTTTCCATTGTTTCTCACCTGGTGTCAGTGGCTGAATTTACACTGTACAGTTCTCCAAGGGTAAAGGCCCAGGCAGTTTACCATCTGAAATCAAAGATACCATTTGCTGCTTCCTTCTGCACGAAGGAAGGATCTGCATCCCTGGCAGCATTACCAGTGGAGTGTATTCCATGTGGTGCCTTTTGGACCACAAATTTTGACATCATTTTCAATCTTCTGCATTTTTTTTTAGCAATAAGTACGTACTCTCACCACTCCAACTGTGCCCTTTAGAAATGACTTTGGTTAGAAGAGCGTCTGCTTAGGGTTTCCAAGCAGTACAAAGATCTAGCAAGCATTTTCCTTGCAGGGGCTTTACTACTGTGCGATGGGGCTGCACTAGGCTGGCATCCCTGTTCTTTCACATGGGACTTCCAGCCCTGAAGATACATGTGGTGTGTACAGCTTACAGACCTGGGCACTTTCCAGGGGCAAATAAATATTTCACTTGTTCAATTAGAAGAGATGTAACTTCAGGAAGTTAGTTTCGTGCTTATAATACCCTTGTCCCATTATGTTTGCAGTGTGAGGAGCTCTCCAATATAACTAAAAAAAACCCCCCAAACAACCCCAAAAAACCATGGGTGTAGCCACTGTGAATATATTCCTGTTGACCTTGATTTATCAACAGCATAAAAATGTCCCAAATGTCTTTGAATTTCCTTGGGGCTCCCTTTGAGGGGGCTTCTCTGTATTGTTTGGAGAAAAGCAAGGGATGCCATTGTGAATGAAGATGCTGGTTCCTAGCATGCTCCAGCTTCCACTTACTGACATCTCCCAAATATTCGCTTGTATACAACATGCTGGAACAGTGTGTAATACAGTTTTCAGCTGAATTGATTTCCAACACAATTAGGCCTTCCTGTAAATTGGCACAAGCTCAGTTGCAATGGAGGGGGCTCGTTTCCTGGGGTTAGAAAGGGAGACTGGATCAATGCTTTCCTGTAGCAGAGATTCTGTGCTGAACCACAAGGACGAGGGTGTATCCCAGCAAAAGGTTTCCCAAAGGAGTTTCTCTCTGAGGGCTTGTCTGCTGCAGGAGTTCCCCTGCAGTTTGCAGGGCTGTGAACTGAGCCCTGAGTTGTGTCACACCCCTTGGACATGCTGCACAAGGAGCTGCTGTGAAGCAGATGAAATGCTGTATGTTCTTCCTTGTTGCTGATTCCTACCATGCAGAAGTGCCCCTGAATGTTTCCCCAGCACTGAGCCACCCAGCCTGGAGGAGTTGGGACTGTTGATATCTGTCTTTGCTGCCCTTTAGGATTTGGCTGTGCTTGTGCAGGTGTGTGCTTCAAACTGCAAGAACCCTGCACCAACCTGTGCCTTGAAAGAAGGAATTAATGCTGAGAAAATACCAGAGTCAAAAGAAGTTTAGACATGGTTTTATAACTTAGTTAATGGTTTAGTACAGGAGAGGCCTGAGGAAACATGGCAAATACGTATTAATGCTGAATCTTCTGCTTCTCTATTCTTTCCTACTGCCTCTGCATCAGATGAGTTGCCTTTTTATCCCTAGCATTAAGTTTTTATCACTTTACTAAAATACTATAAATCAATAAAATAGGGCAGAAAATTGCTTTCTTACATCATTGCACCAACATGCCGCTTGTATGGTCTGGAATGACAATGAGACATCCATCTTTCTGTGGAAAAAAAATACGAGTTCCCAGTACAAAATGCCAAGTGGTATATGGCTAAAAGAATTCCAG
Organism: Grallaria varia; assembly: GCA_013396735.1. Classification (NCBI taxonomy): domain Eukaryota; kingdom Metazoa; phylum Chordata; class Aves; order Passeriformes; family Formicariidae; genus Grallaria; species Grallaria varia. Next base: position 1,842,773 of record VWZG01002643.1, on the reverse strand, counting down.
ACCAAGCATCAGCTTCTGCTGAGATGAGAAATACCTACTTCATGTTTCTAATTTTTTGAAGATCAAGAGAAAATTCTAATTCTCTAAACACAAAATATTATTAAGAAATTAATATTTATACTCTGTCCTAAAACGCTCTTCTTTGCCATTCTCCTTCCTGATAATATATTTACTTGATTCTCATGCCAAGATCTATGAAGGCCTCTTTTTTTTTTCTTTTTTTTTTTTTTTTAATTTTTAAATATACTCACTAGGGGGGAAGCTCATAAAATTTAGACTCAGCCACAATCTGGACTATGGCCTGCCAAGCTCCACATAAATAAATCATCAAGTCATTTTGGCATCTTCTGGGCCAGGAGGAATATCTTCAGGGTAGATTTAAAGAGACATTATCCTGTAAAGTATGTCCTTTGTGGAGAAAACTAAGCAGGAGCTTAAAGCCTAGTTTGGATCTCAGATGTAGAAATTTTGGAAGGTAATCAGTGCAGCAAAATACAGTGAAAGGCTTCTTAATTCCAAAATTACAACTGTATTAGTTAATCTTTCCTGCTGCTATTCAAGCAGAAATTAAGTCAAATAGCTGAGACCTCAGGGTACTGTGAGCGGGGGATGCTGGAGATGCTGGTTTTGTGCTAAAATGTCTGCAGAACACACAGCAAGTGGCCTTTTGAGATTTTCTCTTAGCAATCTGAATGCTGAAACAGGGATAAAGCAGCCAAACATTTCTTGGCTTTGCACTTTCTAAAGCCAATCTAAACACTGAGACTGCTCCAGCTCCGGAAGAGCATGCTGGGGTTGGCCTGTCAGCTGGAGGCACCTCATCCCTCTCTCCCTGCCTTCCACGCTGGGGAAACAAAACCTCAAGTCGGGTGAAGAGAGCACCAGTCTCCTGGAAGGGCCCCAGGGGTGGCCAGTTGGGCACCAACACCGTGAAAGACACGTGCCCTGCAGCTCAGGCTCAGAGCCTTGGTCGTGGGACCGCTGGGCTGGCTGGGAATGAGCTCTGTAGCTGGCTCTGAAACAGAGCTGTGTTTGCCTACCCCTTGTGGAGGGCATCTGAAACAAGGACGTGTGAATAAGATCATAGTCAAGAGAAACAAGCTGTAGTTGGTTTGTCAAGAGGAGGCCTTGGGCCATAGTCCTATCTGCCATTCACAGGTCACTGAAATCAATGGAGTTGTGACTGCAAATTACACCACAGGGAATCTGGATCCTTTCATTTGGACTGTGGGAAGTTACAGAACTGTGACAACATGGAGGAAAGTGCCTCAGTTTGGGTTATGTTAAAATCCCCAACTTGGACCAGGTTCCCTGACAGGTTCTAAACTGTCCTTGATGCCTGAAACAATTGGCACAGTTTGGGTGGACATCAAGAAGTCAGGCAAAAAATGGTGTCTTCAGCTGGGCTTTCTATATGTCCTTTCATTCCTTAGAGCTGCAGACAGACAGGAGGAGTTTGAGCTTCCTGAGATCATGTGATGAGTGAAATGAACAGAGGTTGTGCTCATGGTGAAACCAGAAATGAAGTGACAAATCTAGAATGACATCTCGAATGTGCCTCTAGAATGTGCAGATCAGAGTTGTAGCTGGACCACTTGAAGGAAAATCCCCATCTGTCTTTCAACTTCTGAAATGCGGAGGAGAGACTTAGCTGCAAAAATTTGAAATTTAGGAATGCTCAAATCTTAGGAGCTGTGATTTAGCCCGCTGTAAGTGACAATGACCTTCTGAAAAAAAATGAAAGCTGAAAATCAAAGTAAAAATTCAAGGAATTTCAGCTCATATCTTCTCACAAAAATATTGCACTGAAACACTTACCACCAAGGATAATGACTAAGTGATCTTTTAATGATCATTTACCTGTTTTGAGTGGTCTACTGTTATTGAAAATGCAATAATGGAAAGAAGTATCAGATACTCTTTCTGGGTTACTCTGAAATTAAATCTTTGGAGTTTGTAACAGTGACACAAGGTAATTAACATACATTCTGTTGGCACTGTATTCTTTATATGTATTTCTGAATTGAAAAGAGGCTCTCAGAAATACATACCAGGCAATTACAGGTTAAAGATCATTTACATAAATTAGCAAATTTGCAAATGAATTCATCTAGTGAAAAGTAAGACACGGGACACTGCATTTTAATAATTGACATTCCACCTGAAATGCAATGTTCTTGAGGAGGAAATTGAGCTCCAGGTTGCTATTAGAACCAGCGGAGCAGCAAGAGCTGGAAAGAAATGCCATCTCATATTATGTGAGTTACTGCTCCTGCATAACAACTATCTTCTATTCTGAAAGACTTTATTTTAATAAAACTAGTACTGGGATTTTTACAGAGTAAAATTCCATCATCAGGAAACAAAAATGCGAGAAATCTTTGTGATCTGGTTCTAAGAGTCAGCTAGTAATTCATTGTGCTCTAAAGTAATCTTTCATCTTCTGTTTTATTTGGCAGACAAATCTCCTTATCCCTCAGTTATACCAAGTAGTTACAATCTTACCCAAAGTATGCAACACTGACAGAAAATTATAAATTATCTAATTTTTTTGTTCCCTGTCACAACATAGGTTAAATTACAAAAATAAAGATAAGTGATCCACTTATCTGCTTCCTGCTGTCCTGATCATTTTAAGAACACATTACATTACAAATATTGTTCTTGATACAAAAGTAATGACTTTCATAAGGTGCTAGTCAGTCATTCAAAGTCACAATACTTCCACTGTATGCCGTAAATACAAATTATATGCTCATGGAGAGCTGAAAGCAAATCTGTCCTTGGTAATGTTTCTCGGTATAATTTAAAGATTAACTTAAAGTGAATCAAATAATTCTCTCAGTGATACACTTTTTCCAAATTCACATAGAGTAAGTGTGTCATTTCAGTGAATGCCAGTAAAATTTCTCCTACTGTAATATTCATAAATACTGATGGCAGTGTTTGTCCTTATTCTGCCTACAACTCTGACATCATTCATAGGGTCTACTGTGCTAAACTTCCTGAGCTGGAAAGATAAAGCAACCAACTTGCTACTTGCAAACAATGTTTGACATTTTTCTGTCCTTAACATCCTTTTTACTTCTGTTTTTGTACAATTTATTGCAGCAACACAGACAAGCTGACTAGCTTCTCTCACCCTTCACTTCTCTCCCTTGTTTTAGGAACCCTCTGACATTTTAGTTCCTGAATAGTTTGAGAAGTCCCTTCAAATGAATCAGCCACATTAATAATATTTATTAGATGATTCAGCTATTTGAAATACAGACAACAAGATGTTTACCTATAATGAGCTTAAACTCAATAAATGGGTAGGCTGACGTAATTTCTCTTCAGTATTTTGACACGCACTGTGGTGCATCTCTATGTACAGGCAGAGCAGAGTCACTTACAGGTTGCAGTGATGCCCGGATAAGGAAAACTTGTTCCCCTCACTGGCACAGGAGCACATTTCTGTAACTCTCATGCCCTTTCATGAGGTCTTTCTGAGAAGTATTCTCCTGTACTGATTAACAGACTGTATGAAGAAAGCTTCCATTTTTAACTTCATTCTTCATGACACGCAAATAACTGTCACATATTAATGGAAATGATCATGTGGTGGAATTATTTTACAAGAAAGAAGACAGAAGGCAGCTCTTGGACATTTTTCCCAGCTCAGAATGTTCTTTCACCACCAGAGTAGCACTGTTACCTAGGTCAGACAATCCCCTGTGTTGTATCCCATGCAGACATTCAAGAGGCTTTGCAGAAGTCCATAGCTTCACCAAAGACTTTACCTTGAGGAGTGCAGTAACAGTGTAAATATCTTTTCACCAGGATGTCACTGATGGGTCTGAGCAGCTTTTCATGTATGCATGCTGCAAACTCTTTATATTTTTACATTCTAATAACAGTGAACAGCATAAATTATCTCTAATTCTTGATTCTGCGAGGAAGCAGCCATCTGCTCTAATACCACTGTGACAGTGATATAGGACTGAACACTCTGTGCTTGGTCTGCTGCACAGAAAAGGACAATAGGACATATTTTAAAATGTCAGGATACATCAGAACCATATTCAGGAAAGTTTGCATTTATGAAAATTGATAGTATTGGAGATATATCATGATGCAGATCTAATCATGGCTGCTGGTATGGTGAATTAAATTAAGAGCTGATTTGAATTTTTCTAATTAAATATGTGTTATTCCTTCTCTCCTCATGTTTTCTCTTTTGGTGAAAGAAGCTTATTAAAAAATTTTCAGGAAAGTGTTGTGATTCAAAGGGCTAAAGCTTTAGGAAAAAAAAACGTGGTGTCAGCAGTAGTTTGACTGTCTCAGTGCAGTATTCAATGGACATTTGTTTGCATTCCAAAATCTGGTTATGTTGGCACAATTGTTGTAGATGGCCTTGGCAATAAGCATACCCAGGTACTGCAGGGTAGGATGGCATGTAGGCACAGCAGCTTAGCAGAGCTAAGAGAGATAGACTGCTTTCAATGCCTACAGCACGTGCACTAAAAATGAAGGAAAAAGAAATTTGGTTTATGTGAGAGTAAGAACACTTTAAAGGTAAACTAACATTAATGAGATCAAAACCTATCAACTTGTGATTTGCCCCAACAAATTCACTTCAGCTATGATGTAGTACTTAGATAACTAAGTAACTTCTTTAAATATTGCCAAATAGTTTTCAAGACTTCAAGACATCAGGAACTTATGAGTATAATTTTTAGTCATTACATAGAATGCATTTCTGTCATTAGACTTCATGGCTTTAAGAAACTTACTGTAGTATTTAAAAAATAAGCATTTTTTTTTTTCACAGTATGAATAGCCGTTAACCTGCAGAGGTCAAAGAGTTAAATGTTGTAATGGGATTTTTAAAGGGACTTCTTAATTTTATGATCAATAATACAGTGCTTCAAGGTGTTAGCTGATCACTGAGATAAGCAACATTCCTCTCATCCCTTTTTGCCACATAGGACATTGCGTAATTAGCCAACTGCTTTCTTTGAAGCATTTAACATAGGCCACTGGCAAAAGCAGAATTCTGAGCCTGGAGGATAATGGATCCTATCTGGCTTGGTAACTATACATTCATTTGTTTACTCTTAAAATATATACTCTTCAGATCAAAGATGGGGCATTTTTGAGTCTTTCATTTTGCTTTCTGCTTACAAGCATGCCAGAGGTATGCACTACACGAGTCCTTTCAGAAGGTGGTCCTTCTGGAGCTTGTGACAGCATGTTTACTGGTTAGAATTGTTCAGTGCCATGACTAACCTTAAGGCTGTATACAGGGATATACTTCCTGCAGGATATTATTCTTAAGGATGCTCCATGCCAGTTCTGCTAACTCAGGTTGTCAAATGTTAAGGCACGCTTGTTCACCTCCCTACTGCCATATCTCCTAGGTGCTGGAATGCTGCTTTCAGGAACATTTTCTTAGGGGCAAATGCAACCATAATATTATTCATGAAGGGGAAAGTAAGATCAACAGAAGCAAAGTATTGTAAACTTAGCCCAGCTCCTGCCTTTGCAGGGATCATCCCCAGTGATCCTTCTGCTTCACAGCATCAGAAATGGTCGTACATATACTGTAGGCAAAGAGGGCACACTTGCAGAGGTAATCATGGAAAAGTGTGCAAAAACAGACCTGTCAACCTTTTTTCACACCACATTTTTGAGGAAAAATGCAAGCTCTGGCCAGAATCTTGCATTTGTATGAAAGAACGGGGGAAGCTTGTGTGTGCCACAATGGAAGTGGTCAGTACCTGTATGAATAGTTAGAGATTTTCCAAAGCTCATGGGAAATAAATTTATTTATCTTTGCTTAAAGCTTCATATCAGAGTTTGACAGAAAAAAAAAAAAAAGGCGATTTTACCTTACATGCTGAGGTCATGATAGAGTTTGTGCAGATATTTCATTTTCCCTGTTAACTTTCAATAGGTCATTTGTGAAGCAAAGTTTCTAAAGATGGGCATTTTCTTCTGCTGCAATGCCAACTTTTAAATCTTTTAAATTCATGTAAACAATAAGAAAGCATATGAATTCAGTTATTCTATGCCTTTAACATGTACCAAGAAACCAACTAACCCACTGGTCTTCACTCTTCTGTTGCTTTACTGTTTCAGAACCAAAGTGAAATCTGACCAAACCTGTTAGGATCCATGAAATCCTAAGCTCAAGCCACTTCCCACTTCTATCACAAAAATCAGAAGTAATACTAGTTCCCAAAAGCCCTATCAAATTGTTTCAATGCAAAAAGTAAAAAAATGCTATCTCTGAAGCTGGGAGACAGAAATTGTCTAAGAACTTGTGCTTGTCTCTTCCCTGTATGTATTCTTTGATACTGCCATCAGTGTCTTGTGTGTATATGCTGAAATCCAGTTTCGAAAAGTATATGAATTTGGAGTTTCTTTTCCCCTCCTGTATTTTACACAAGGATCCTCTCTGAGTAACCAGTGCACCAAATGTTATGCCTGAGCTTTTCTAGGTCATTGTTGCCACAGAGAGCCATAGGGAAAGCCATAGTCCCCTTTTGGTGCTGCCTTTGCTGGTTGGTTTCTGACCACCTTGTGAGCCCATTCAAATTACCAAACGAGCAGAAAACTAGCTTGAGAAGAAAAACTGTCTCTTTTTCATTCATTTTGTAAGCTGAATGAGATTACAGAACAAGGAGGGGTGGGAGATGGAACTGGGAGAAATTAGTGTGTTGTACAACAGTGTCTTTATTGGCAGTAAGTTTCGTCATTTCAGCCATGGTGTTTAGGATGCTCCAAGATGTCTGGAAATGGGTAAAAGTGGTTACTGTTAAATGACATTACTTTTAAGATTTTGTACTTTGATCTTATCAAGTTTCTTTAGACAAAGAAGGTCACAGGGTTGTGGCTGGTCAGATAAGATCAGTCACTTCCCTTTCTTTTTTCCCTTGAAAGGACAAAGCTAGTTATACTAATTTCGACCTGTGCCCAGGTCTGAGCTCCCATTCAGTAAGGGAGGCAGTGAATGTGCAACAGTGAGCATTAGTTTTGGATGTGATATCCTAGTCCTAACTCTAGTAGAATCAAACTATGTCTGGACCAAGATCTTCCAACACCTGTTAATCAGACTCAGGAAATGCTAATGAGAGTTTACAACAGAGGTAGTGCTAACAGGCTGCTGTGTAACTGAGAGAGATTTGTGTTGTTTGTCATCTTATCAGAACTATTCTTCTTCTGGATAGACGTTGCAGATGCTCATTGGCAGAGTTCATGGATGGTCATGACCTGAAAGCTGTCAGTCTTTTCCTAATCTGGATAGTACAAAATAGGTTTTCTGTGCTCTTAATTAGAATTTTAATAGGTTTTATTGTGAAAGCTCAAAGCATGGCCCACATAAGAAAATAATTGCTGAGTAATTTGTGTAGTTTGTATATTATAGAGGGAATTTGAAATTTCTCTTTGAAAAGCCATCACTGTAGTAGTTGGAATATTCATTGTCTTGTTATTTGTCCTAGAAATATGACAGAACAAGAAAGAAAGAGAAGGAAGAAAGAGAAGAAAGAGAAGAAAGAGAAGGAAGGGAAGG
>VWZG01002643.1:1776675-1835069 GCA_013396735.1 Grallaria varia | reverse complement strand
GGAGAGGCGGAAAGGACAGTTCCCATGTACTTTCTGGTAGAGCTTTCTCTAGCGGACTCATTAGAGTACCAGAGGAAGGATGTGGAGTATAATTACCTAAGAACAAGCCAAATGCTGCAACATTACTGTAAGCCCAAGGAAGAAAGCTTTGAAATGCTGTGGGCACCTACACACATCAGGACTACTAAGAAGAACGGTAGGTGACTTTACTGCTATTTCACTTTATAAGTCTGAAAATGTTGTGGGTTTTGAATCAGAAATACAAATGACACTTTTTTTATGATACCCTGTTGTCCTGCTAGCAAGTGTTTTCTGGTTCGTCAATCAGTCACTCAAGTCAAAATCTTTAACCACATAAAAATGTACTGAGAGCAAGTTTTATTTACAATAGTGACCTGGCCAAGAAAACTCACAAACAGCAATATGTAACATCACTACAGACATACAATCACTGCTGTATATTACTAGAAAGCTCCCAAACATATCACAAGGCATAAATCAATTATATAAAATACCACAAACATCAAATAAACCAATAAAAAAGGGAAGGTCATAACACAACCAGACATGTCATGAATAACTGCCACAAACATCAGCTAGTGTTTCATCCACGATATGAATAAAAACCCAGAAGATATACAAGCATTTTTTTAGATCCTTTTGTGTTCTGTTAAAAATGTGTTACTGTCTTTTCATGCTATCTATTTTGCTACACTGCTTCTATTTATATTTCACTAAGGGCATAAGTTATTTTTAAAGTCTATGTTAATTTAATTTAGGAGTGTTGGTTTGTTATATAAATATACATTTTAGTGTGTGTGTTTTGATTAACAATTCACTGCATATATTTCTGTGCTTAACTTTTAATCCATAGTATTTTGCATTTAATAATATAGTTCACAATATTATTATAGTGCAGTGTACTTAAAGAAATTGGTCATAGAATACAGTGGGAGGCATGGTTGGGTATCCTTTTCATTGTCATGTATATGTGTCCTGGCCACCCCTGCCCTGGATTATGAACATAATTCAAAAGCTACTAAGATTTGAAGGACACTGCCTCCAGGTAGCAAACATCTCTTAGAATGTGCACCACTATTTGTATATTAGCAACAAAGAACACACATAAAACCATCATTAAACCTGATCTTTAAAGAGCTGAGAGCTTGCACATAGAACAACATATCTGTAATGTTTAAATGTGATGATTGCAATCAATCCATTTGAATTGCCAGATCATGACTTTCTTAGTATATATATGTGTGTTTGTATATATCTATATATGCCTTATCCCCAGAAGTCCTTGTTAAAAGATGTCCTCTTCCTCTGTAGTCACAACTGCAAGAGCCACAAGAGTTTGGCATTCAGAAATTCTTTTATTTGATGGAGTTGCACATGGATTTTCAGGTTGCATTCAAAGCAGTTGTCTCTTCGGTTTGAATGAAGTGTTATTAAATAAATAATATAGAATTTGCCAGGTTCTAGCCTCAGCTTAGTACTCACCAATATTCAGCATTAATATAATGCAAATAATGCAAATAAGCTTTATTGTCAATCCAACTGGACAGACAATTAGACAACAAGTCTTAGCATATCCTCTTCTCCAAAGGGACCTCTGTGAGCAACTTATAGCTTCTAAGGTGCTGATGATATTGTTTACCATTTACACTGCGGTAGTGTTCAGCTGGTGAGACATCAACAAAGCAAACCTGTCAACTAACTTGGAAACAAAAGCACTTTATTGCTGAAAAATGAGATTTGAATTTAAAACTTCTTTATAGCTAAACTGAATGTAATTGAATGGAGAAAGTGGTTGAAAACATTTGGTTTATTTATATACATCATCTTCCAGACCTGAAGCCTTTACTGAAGTTCAGAAGGAATAGATCATTCAGACTGTAATCTAGATCCCTTGTTTTAAACTGATGATATTGGCTGAAAATCAGACCACCATCATTTCATATTAGTCATTTTTGCTTCATTGATAGCATATGCACTTAGAAGCAAGTTCTGCACATTGAAAAAAAAGATAAACCAGCCCTTCTTTGCATGCATTTTTCAGATATAGACCCAGCTAGTATATGTTAACACCAAGCAATTTGTTTTGCAGCATGTCACATAATTCTCTTTTTTTTACACCCAATATCTATGATTAAGAAATGTAATACATACTAAGAAAGTCTTAGATAATTTACACGATGCATTAAAGTGTTTTGCATGAGAATATAGTATGATGCAGACAGCAGAAGAATTATGTCTTTCATTAAAAGGTTCGCAACTCAGTGTGCTATGATATAACTATAGCAGTTTTTCTGTCTCAGCGAAGGTTTTTTATTTTAAACACTGCCTTGAAAACCAAGGGATGCATATGCAATAGCACTACTTTGGCTATATGTTTTAACTTAATATCACCTCTTAGTAATTACACACTGTCAGTTTACCTGCTGTCCCACGGTTATGGGTGAACAGCTATGCTGTCACTGTTCTTCATCCCTCTGAATCTTGAAGTAAGCAGTAAAATAAAACAGCACTTTTTCATTATTTAACGTTTTTTTAAAATCCTAGTTCAAAGCCTATTTGAAGCAGTTCATCAAGAATGATATACATTAAAGTCAGGATTAAAAGAAAACCAATTACATGAAAGAAATATGATTTTTGCGACAGATCCTTTATGTGCAAATTAGGATGTACATTTGCTGACTAATTTAAAAAGTACCAAAGGACAACTTGCAGGGATGTAAAGTAGCCTTTGGATGAGTTCAGAGTTTGTGTTTCTTGGGGAATTTAATCAGGGAAGAGGAATAGTGCACTTCACAGGAAGGCTTGTGTTCGGGGTCAAATCTGGTCGTTGCTCAGCATGCTTTGTACTGTCTGAAAAAAACCACGTTTGGTGTAGACTAGCAGCTTGGAAGCTTCTCCAGCTTGGAGTAATCTCCAAATACGGCAGTGTGCATATGAGACTGTTCTGCACCCTGTTCATACCTTCTGTGTTGCTGGCAGAATAAATGACAGAGCTCTAAGCTGATACAGCATTTTGATGCTTCTGACTGTAAGAATGGTCTACAGGACAGAGAAGGTTTCAACTCTTTGCTTCTCAGGGTCTATTTCAGAGGTGCTACAAACCATGCTTAGAGCCTTACAAATGTCTTCCACTCACTGAATTTAAGAGCATCTTGCTGTGACAGTTTCTACCTGTTTTCCCTTTCATACATTGTCTTCTCATCATTTGTCTACTTAATTTTGTGTTCACTGGTTCTTAATATCTTTAAATATTTGCTTGGAATGTGTAGCTATGAAGTTGTTCTTTCTTTCCATGTCAAAAACCTTCTGCTATATTTTCAGGGGGAAAAAAATTGGTTTTACTTCTTTGTAACATGCAGACATCACAACTGGAATTTTTGGAGCCTTATCTCAGTGTGTAGATAAGGATGATGGGTAGTTGTTTCAGACCTTCCCCAGCTCCATCTAGGTCTAAGCATTTACAACATCAGGGGTAAGTGGGGGTATTTTGTTCCCTGCTCAATGCACTATGCCTGTTGTTTCACTTGTGCTGCTTTAAACATAAAATATATTTGAGTTTCTGGTCCAGATAAGAATGGTAATACCTACCTAAAAATGTTGTCTATAAACTAAAATGCAGGAGATTGAGTTTCACTTAATATTATCTGGTATAATAGCTAATTCCATTTTAGTTAAGTGGTAAAAAAGGCTGTAATATCTAGCACTCAAACACAACTCCTCTATTATGCTATTTCTGACTAACATAGCACACATACTTAATAAATCCAAGGCATTAAAAGAATTTTTCCATAAGATATTCTGCTAGTATGTGGGCTATGGTTAAATTTGTTAAGCTGTATTTAAAAACAAATTGAAGAAGCAGTCATCTTTTTTTGTTTGGCCAGAGCTTAGTTTTACTTTGGTGCAGAAGAATAATGATGTTCTCCTGTGAGTGCAAAGCAGCTAACACTGAGAGTCTGTATATCCTCCCAGAACCTTTTTTATAAAGACAAGAAAACCCATCATTGCTTGTCCTGCACTGACACTTCACCTTAAAGAAGTTGTATTTCTTCTACATGCTCCTGCTCACGGGCTGTGGCAGGTGAGAGTCACAGCTCTTAGGACTTTGGCAGCAGTGTGTTCCCAGAGCAGAGGAGAAAACCTCAAGGGATGTAGAGCTATAACTAACTCCATGTACCACAGTGTACTCAGACTAATGGTAGCAATATGCAGATTTTTGACTACTGTAATGGCTTTTAAGGGTGTAGATATCTGGATGCCTTTTAATCTAACAGAGCTCTCAATTCAGTGATACCATGCAGCAGGGCACCAATGGTATAGTGCTATTTTGGTCTCTTTTTCCTGCTAACTGAGCTGAATTCCAGACCCCTGCAGTGAGTCCATGACCCTCACTTGCTACCTAGTTAATAATTTGCTGCATGAATTACAAACCATCTCCCAAATGCATTGGGGTTCTGAAAAAGTGAGACTGACACTGACTCACCTTTGGAAAATGTGGTGCATTGAGCTATGAATGAAAGTTGTTGCTATGGCAATTGATGTGTCCTGGGGGCAGGTGAACTTACTGTAGCTGTTGCTACTATTCAATGAAATTTATTTATTTCATATCCAGTTACCTCGGATGTATATTAAATTTTCAATCTAACTGATCATCCTTCAGTTCAGATGTTTGGAACATGTGAGCCACAGCTGATACTTCACTTATTGTAATTCTCCCAAGACCAGGGCTCTAGACCACGGCTATAGTTGAAATCACTGATCAAAAACTGGAAATTTAAATTAAGGTCAAACAAAAGAAAACTCTCCATGGATCTTCCTGGGTCATCTGTACTACACAGTGTCTTAGTGATACCACGTATCTTGCTCTGCAGCAAATTTGCACATGGTCAATAACTCTTACGTGCTGTGACTTTCAGCACTAAAGATTGCTCACAGCAAAAGTCACCGGCAGATGAATTTTGAATGCATGAGGTATTACATGCTACGAATCACTCATCCTCTCTCTTGCCAAATTAACCATCTAAAATGGGCAGCCAAATTTATTGGACGCTTCTGATTTTGATATCCCTGGGACCGGGCAACCCTGGATGTGTGTACGGACTGAGGAAGGAGAAGCACCGTGGAAAGGCACCTGGGGGTCCTGGTCAATGGCAAGTTGAACATGAGTCAACAGTGCTCTGGCAGCCAGGAGGGCCAACCATGTCCTGGAGGGCATCAGGCAAAGCATCACCAGCCAAGTGAAGGAGGAGATTGTCCCGCTCTGCTCTGCACTGGGGTGGCCTCACCTTGAATACTGTGGGCAGTTTGGGGCGCCACAATGTAAGAAAGATATTAATCCGTTAAAGAACATCCAAAGGAGGGCAGTGAAGGTGGTGAAGGGGCTTTAGGGAAAGCCGTGTGAGGAGCAGCTGAGGGCACTTGATCTGTTCAGCCTGGAGAAGAGGAGACTGAGGGGAGACTTCACTGCAATTCCAACTTCCTCGTGAGGGTAAATGGAGGGGTAGACACCAATCTCTTCTCTGTGGTGACCAGTGACAGGGCCCAAGGGAACTGCATGAAGATGAGTCAGAGAAGGTTTAGTTTGGATATTAGAAAAAGGTTCCTCGCCCAAAAGGTGGTTGGACACTGAACAGGCTCCCCAGGGAGGTGGTCACAGCACCAAGCTTGACAGAGTTCAAGAAGCATTTGGACAATACTCTCAGAATTATTAACTGTAGTGTGATTCTTGGGATTGTCCTGTGCAGGGCCAGATGTTGGATTTGATGATCCCTGTGGGTCCTTTCCAACTCAGGATATTCTGTAGTTCTGTGATTCTGTGGTTCTGTATCAATCCACTTGAAGTCCACAGCTGTGAATTAGAGGTAGTACCTGTTTACCTCAAAGAGACAGTAGGAAGGTGGGTGCTTCACAGAAAGTAAGTGCTGTATTGATGAGCACCACAGGCATGATAAGTTGACTTTTTTCTTCACAATATGCTTTGAACAGTGCGTAGAAAGAAATTCATGGGACCATGCAGTGCCAATAGGGGAAAAACTGATGATTCAAGAGCTTCTTATTTAGTGGTCACTGCCCATCTTGTATATTATTACCTCATCCTGGACCTTGAGAAAAGTGTTGTGGAACTTGGTTATGTGCATATATGTGAGGGGTTTGAATTAGTTTTATACAGACTTCCTTTGTTCCAGAGTTTCTTAACTTTGTCATGCTTGGCTTTGTAACCTCATTAAATTTATATCAGAAGAGTTGTGAAAATTATAGGAATTGTTAAACTGAGAGGAAAAGATGCTGTAAGATCTATAATGCACCAGATTTTTCAGACTAAATTTTGTTGGTATTTGCTACCTAAGGCAACGAGTCAATTAAAAGTAGTTGTCAAAGCAGATAACTAAAGGAGCATGAGAAAAGCTTTGTGCATTTTATCAGTATCAGAGAGTCTTGCATATCTGATTGGGATTTTTTTTTTGGTAGTGTTTGTTTGTTTGTTTGTTTATACTGACACACACACAACTTCTGTTGGCCTGTCTTCTGCACTCTGACATGAGAAAAATTCAGAAGTGAGATGAGGATGGGAGAAACCCAAAGAATACTTCAGGGTTACTGGCTTGCATCCTAAGGGTCCAAAAACATGGCCTTTCCCTCTCTTCAGAACATCTATCCTTTCCTTGTATAAAGATACATCTTTAAGAGATTCTGTTTACCCATAAGAAGCTGTATGTGTTCTTATAATGCAATATAGAGATACTCTGAAACACCAGCCTTGTGGAAAAATTTTAATGAAGTGGTACTTCATTTGAAAAAATGTAATGAAGTGCCACTCAAATTACACCAGGAGAAGGTTAAGATCTTGTGCATGTGCCATCAACAACATGCTGTTTACATCTTCAGGAGAACACTCCAAACAATGAAATTATGAAATGTTAGAGATTTTCTTTCTTATCCCAGTTAATAGCAAGTATGCACACAGATACCACTGAATATAGGGGCTTATTACCTCTGCCAGCAACACCCACAGGGTTCAGCAGGCAGTGCAAGTGTTTTTCTCCTTAAAGCTGCAGACCATTATGAAATGTCAGGCTTCCTGTTGATGCTCTAGGATGGGAACCAGTTGCAGAGACTGAAACAGGTAATATAGGTGGCCTAGTTTACAGCAGAAGATTTACTAAGAATTAGTCACTAAGTTCACGTAAGGCTCCTTTCAGTCATCAGTCAAATGCTGAATCAGAGTTGAAGATCAGGGGAAAAGAGACAGCTCCTCTAAGATTTCCAAGTTAATACAATAGTTAAATGGAATGTGTCCAGTGATATTCTAATTTAAAATGGTCTAACCAGAAGTGATTCAAGTTTTTGGTGTTGCATATTCTCGTTCAGCTGGTGCAGGGATATTGCTGTCACTATGGGGCAAGTGCTCAGTAGTATCGCAGAATCACATAATAGTCTGAGTTGGAAGGAATCCACTGAGATCATCAAAGTCCAGCTCCTGGCCCTGCACAGGACAGCCCCAAGAATCACACCATGTGCCCGAGAACAATGTTCAAACACTTCTTAGACTCACAGAATAAAAAAAATAATAGTTTTGTTTTGTACTTCTCTGAATTGCTATCAATCTTCTACACCCAAAAACTGCAGAATTGGTTTTTAGTTTGCCTTTGTGTCTAGAATTTATATACTAATTTGAACTGCAAATTATAAAAACATGCAAATTGCACAGTATAAAACCTTGAGATACTGTGATTCTGTGATTAAATACATTGGGTTCCACAGTTTCCAGTTATCTTAGTTCATATAAATAGAAAAACTACTTTTAAGCATCAGAGAAAATTATATACTGTCTCAAAAACTGAGTATTATGTCTTCAAGAAGTAGTTCGAGCGCTAAAGGACACAGGACAATCTGTTCTTTCATTGCATGAACAGCTTTTGTAAATGATTTGCAGTACCCGCAGATGTCATGACAGAAGAAAGAAAAGGGTCTGTTTCTGGTGGTTAGCAATGTCTCTGGGATCCCGAGTTCTGTACTCTGAGGTCTTGAAGGTCCCTAAGGCCTTTTAATGTACTTGGCTAGTTGGAAACTGGAACAGAAAATATTAATAATAGTTCTACCCCTCGGCTTTGCAGCTTGTACCTGAATTTCTATGCCCAGGAACTCTCCCAAGGAACTAAAAATGTACTGTTATACTTTGGTCCCCTATTTACAGGTAGGCCTATTTCATCCTCGCTGGGGTGAATAAGCTGCTGTCTACAAATATAAGTAATTTTTTTAAATAATATTTATTGTTAAGATTAAAATTCACATAAACAAGACCATATTTCAGGGTACTGAATATGGCTATGTGATTGTGCATAATCATGCCTCTTTTAAAGCAAATGGAGGCTTTGACATCATTAACCTGATGATGTGAATTGCTTTAGCAGGAATTAACTATTATGTTAATGGCCCCTTTTAAAAAAGTTAATCCTTACTTTTGTAACATTTTGATGATTTTTTTCATAATTATGCATTTTAACAGGTGAACTGAGAAGGTTTTCTTTGCAACAATTTGAGTCCTACAAGGTCTTTATTTTAGAACTGCAAGCCCAAGGTAACAGCTTCTGGAAACTGAATTCAGTTCTCATAAGTACCTTGGGAGTTCCACGGTAAATAGTCCTTCCTGTTGTAAGAGGAACATGCCCTATGACTGCTGAGGCTGAAAGAACATTTTCTACTGCTGCTGAGAAAAAATTACAGAATTAAAGTCTTGCATCCACTAAGGTGGACAGTAAAATCCCCATGAGGTTCAACAGTCAAGGGTCTATCCAGATACCTAATCTAAACTCTAGTCCCTGACACCATCTGCAGAGATGAAAAGTGCCTCAGAGTGTGATCTATAAGTTTTTTGCCATATGCTTTAAACTTTTATGCTAAATATACTGATCATAATTGAAATGTGTTCTTCTGTAAATTGATTTTATCCCACTACCATTTATGCATTTGTTTCAGCAGCAATGTATAGACCCATTTCTAAATAAGCAATCTCTAGGCACCCTGTAATAAATTTTAAACATTTCTGGCACTGCTTTTTTTGTTTGAGAAAACCAAGGTCTGCTCATATTTTAAAATAACATCTAATTAACTAAATGTGTAGAATGAAGTATGCTTATTGTTAAGATTTAAATTGACTTAAAGAAGGGTAGAGAGAGACAGTTTTATGTTAGCATCTTTTTTCCAATGATATTACGAGGTACTGGATGTGGCCATGTGATCATGCATAGACATGACCCTTCTGAAAGAGGCTGCTGGCCTTAGTAGCACTTCTTACTGGCAAAATTATAGAAGCTTGGATGGCCAACAGTATCAAGAAATAATTGCAACTTTATCAGGCTGTTCTCAAGTAAGTGCTGTCACTGCCTGAATCTGGTGATAAATTACACTGATCATGTAGGTTACAGACCCCTATCAGTATCAAAGGAAAGACATTATAGTTTGACAGTGGTGTCTCCATTGTCAGCTTCTGGAAGTATTGTACTGCACTACATTGAATGGCTCATTTAATAACTGTTTATAAATTAAACGAGCAGAAAAATTATTCCTAGCAACCTAAAATGCTTGAGAGAATTTTTAGAACACTTAAGTGTTAAAGACACTTCAAACTATGTAAAAGTTTGAACTAGGGATGTTGCAGCAATGTTGGCCAAAGTTACTGTAAATAGTGAATAGTGAATGTGCACTCTAGAAGGCAACATCGGGCTCAGTTATTTTAGGAACACCCATTTTTATGGGTGGGCAACATGTCATGGTCAGTTAATAGGAGTTACAGAGGAGTTTCCATAAGCCAAGTGGAAACCCTGACTTCAAAACTGTCAGGAGTTTTTCATATTATAGCAAGATTCTGATCCTGCATTCACTTCTTAGCTGCGTGTTTTAGGATTGCAGTAAAGCTTTGAGATTGAACCCGCCGTTCTAATATTTAATTTGAACGGTATATCAGCAGGCTGGCACACTGTATGCTGTAATATACAGGTAAAATGTTATGTGAGGGTACTTTATTAATTTTAAACAAAAGGTGGAATTCACAGTACGATCACAGGCCAGACACGTAATGTCCTTAATGTCCTTAAGCCTTAAGGAAATCTTTTGTCACCTGTTCTGGCTTGAACAGCTAGCCAAAATTTAGATTTTTAGTTATTCTTAGAAGGAAAATTAATGATCAAGTCTGAAAATTTAATTTAGAAACTTATACTTTCCTAATATGACAATATAATTTATAAGAACACAAGGGAAAAAGAATTATAGTTTAGAAGCAGCATGAAGTGAGGGTAGGTTTTGCCATTACTCAAGCAGTATTTTTTTCATCTGTACTTAGTATTGACACATACAGAATAGACTACTATGCACCTGAATCTGTAACTAGAAATGGATTCTTTATAGGGAAAAATCCATTATCCAGTTCCTTGTGCTTCTTGGGCCTAATAAACAGGAAAAGTTTTGGGTATTTTGAGACCGTTTCCCTTCATGCCCTTTTTTAATTGATTCCATTCTGAGGCTTGAGAAATCCGTGGTTTGGTGCTCAGCCCCATCTCAACTAGCTTCAATGAGGAGAGCTGGGAATTCAAAATAAAGTGTCTCATAGGTTATGTCTGCTAACAAATTTCCACTAATTGACATCAAACTGGTTAATTTCCATATAATAAGTGTTGATTGATTCAAGGGCTTGGCTCAACTGGCCAAGACTGTCCTTACAATGATCACTTATGGGCTACCTTTTTGGAACACAGTGGAATATTTAAGGTCTTGCCAGATTTGAAGGATGCTGGGAGTTGGAACAATGTTTTTAATCTTGGCTACTAATTACGTGGCAAAGGTATAAACTGGGCTTTGCAAATCATTATTTCCATTAGAAAGGTGTTGGAAGCAATTCCACTGAGGGCTTCCCTCCTATTTATGCAGCTGTTATTCCCATGAGAGGAGGCCATTGCAGTCATGGCTGAAACATGGGCTTCTGTTCTGTTTCCACAGCACTTGGAAGAAAAACAAAACAGGACTAATGAAAAACACACACGGGAAATGCTTTATTATTTCATCAGCCTCACCTACTGAGATCTGGCACCACTCTGTGTTTAGGAAGAACTTCTCCCGCCCTCTCTCTCTCTCGCGCGCACACAGCGCAGTTGTATAAGGCTGACACTCTGTCATTTCCTGTCAGATCATTTCAGAGGAATTTGCTCTTATTTCCTCCCAGCCTCATCCCCTCCTGCCGGCCTCAGCCTTGGCTGTGTGCCCCAGCAGCCACGCTGTGTTTATTCAACCGCATGGAGCGCGGGGCTGCCTCGGCTGGGCGCGCTGGGGCGACGCGCACACACGCACCTCGTGGGCTCGCTCTCAGGAGCTCACAGCCACACTCAGCAAACAGACAGCAACTCCTTTGGGCAGGAAACATGCAGGGCCGAAGCCAAACCTTTTGCAGAGTCTTTGTAGACTGTAGGTGAGCAAGTGCTTCGGCCCACAAATCTCTATAAATTCTCTCGGAAGAGGCAATTTTCATCATTTCACATATTCAAATTTAGGTATTTTGTGAACCTATCTATGTATCATGGAATTCGTAGCCCATGACTACCAGTTAATTTGGCGTTCATGTTATCTGTTAGCATTAGCCAAATATGTCTGTCTCCAAGAGATGTACCTGCAGCACTGCGTATGTACATGGTTGCTACTACCAGTTCTTCTACTTTGGCACACCTGTAGCAGACTGGATAGATTAGCTAAAATGTCTGTGCTTTATAAATGGTGTAGAACTATTTTAACACCCAACAATAGTGTGAAAATAAACCATGCAGAAACAGGGCATTTATACTTGAATGATGTGTGAGCTTTTCAGTGGGTAAAGTGGTCACAGTTCACTGTTTAAAAAAAGTAGTCAAGTCACTAATAATCTCTACACCAAGATTTATAGCAGTGGAGAAAAAGAACTAAGTAAACTATCTGACTGAGAAGTCATTTCTTCCTTCCTTGGCAGCATAGGATTTGTTTAAATGCTGCTAGGAGAAGGCTAATTAAAACAATTTTGCCAGAGGTCTGGGAGATTGCTAAATCAAACACCAGCTCAGTGCTCTTGATCTCGAATGACAACTTGTTCCCTAATATAAATTAGAAGTTTCTTTCTGATACAGAAAATTAGAAGTCAGAGAGAGAAATACCTCCCTCTGACATAGTTAAAACAATAACCATTATTTTGAGTAGCAGTCATAAAATAAATGATAGTTGACATTTTATGGCAACATTTAAATTTTATTTAATATTACTGCTGAT
This sequence comes from Grallaria varia, assembly GCA_013396735.1. Lineage (NCBI taxonomy): Eukaryota > Metazoa > Chordata > Aves > Passeriformes > Formicariidae > Grallaria > Grallaria varia. The sequence continues at coordinate 1,822,766 of VWZG01002643.1, read as the reverse complement.
ATTTATTTAATTTAAAGCTAATGGGCTATTTGCCAGGCCAGAGCAAGAATGAATCGTTTCCATTCTACTTATGATAGAATTTTCTTATCCAGAATACTGTCAGAGTCAAGAGAAAAATCATGCAATCACAATCTGCAGAAGTGATTTTTTTTACTCCATTATCTAGAATTAATTTAATCCATATCCTTTCATAATCAGGCAAATTGCAATTCTTAATTTTAGTATGCAGATCCTCTTTGTTTTCTCAGTTCCATTGTACATCTAGTAGAGAGAAATAATTGGTACAAACAAGGAAATAGCAGGATTTGTTTCCATTTGCTGAATATCCACAGTATTGAGCCTTACAGTCTCACAATCTTACAATCTAATGTATGTACCGAAAGTTAGAGAAATCCTCAATTCCACACTAAAATTAACTCACAGTATTAGAAAGTTTGCCAATATGTCTGGAAGTGTGCTGTTAATTTTACAAAGTGTCTATGTCAGGTAGGCACAGGTCTTTCTTCAAGTAAACCAATCTACCAAATAAGATGCTTTCATTTCCCAAGTAATGATGGCAGAATTAAAAACACATTTTCTTTATTTTTTCCAATATGACTCATGTTTTTGTTAAGTCAGAGGTAGTCTCATGTACAGTTGTTAGTTTATTTTCAGGACCATCACTGTATACTTTTAGCTTTCTCAAGTTTCTTTATATTCCTGTATTTCTATGTCCTTCATAGTGATGACTGACCAAAACAATAAGTAATCTCAGTAGAGACATTTTAAACCAAAACAAAATTCAGTGTTGTTTAGGTCGAAATATTTTTTTTTTTTTAGAAGGAGAAAATCTAAAGGATGCAAGAGTAGCTTGTAATTCATAGTATAGTAGTGTGGAAAATTTATCACAAATGCTGACATCTCTTCTGAACATGATCCTGCTTATAACCAGCAACAAAAAGATCTCAAATATTACTCATTACTTGAATGTATTCAGGAATTCTTTTTAAGTCTGGTGAGTTTACTATGTAGAATTTCCTGTAAGTATTCAATATATGTTACGCCAAGTCTGAGCTATGTTTCTTAGAGTTAATTGGGCAAGGCGTAATACTAGCCTTGACATTTTATTGTCATGGACTGTATGGTCTCACTGTCTGCTCTTGAAATTCAATGTTTCTTTCTTGCTGGAACAATCCGTGAGAAGGAATAAAACTGGTTATTGGTGCTGGGAGCTGGTCAAAACCATTACAGTACAAAAAATTAGGGCAAGTTCACTTAGAATGCGAGAGCATCCATGTAATTTTTAACAGATCCTTATCAAATCCATTCTTAAAAGCTTGTGCCTTATCAGCAGAATACGTAAAAGCCTAAGAACCTATTTAATAGCTATAAGATAACAATAGTTTATGAAATACCCATATTTGGAAGAAGAGAAGAATTGAGGTTCTCCACACAGGGACAGAGCTGTTGAGACTTTGCCAAAGTTGCCAGAAAAGAATTGCTAACCACTGGGAACTAGGCCCTCCAAAACTATAAGAAAGTGGACCAAAAGGAGGGTGGGATGGAAACCTAGCACTGAAGATCAATAAGAAAGTAGTTTTAGGTAAGTGTACTCAGCAAGGAAAAAAACATTCATCCTGAGGCAATAAGCCCAGGAAGAAAGTCTGTCCTAGGACTCTGAGGGGTCTTACTGCTCTGAAGCCTCTGAAGAGCATAGTTGAGTTGAAAGAGGATCTATTGCAACTTTCTATAGTAACTTCTCACGTGGTAGTTTTTTCTATTCTGGGAACCATAACTAAACTATTTTGGCAGAAAAGACATATACACTTATCATGACAGGCTTTATGACAGGTTTTATGACTTATTAACCAGAAGCAACAGAATGACTGAGACAGCATCTACAGCAGCAGAAAAATTGGAAGATTGCTCTACTGGGAATACTTTTTTGTGATCTAGTATTTTCCAAGGGAACACTATGAAACAGAGGGAGGAATTTCGTGTCTATTTTGATGCACAGCCTGTAGATAAAATCTGTGATTCTACTGCTGTATTACTAGTATTTTATTATGAGTCTAAAAACCTCAGTGAGTATATATATACATGTATAGGGCACAAAGTAACTCTAACAGCAATTGTTCATCTAAGGGTGACCTAAGAGTCAAAAAACTGTTTCTGTTCTGAACTCATGTACAGAAATAAGAGTTTCTATTTGACCTGACAGTAAACAAAATGCGGAAGTAGAAATACTGTTAAAATTCATGCCTTGACAAAGTTTGAAAAGAAGTGAAAATGCATATTCAGACAGCAATGTTGAAGTTACACCATATGCAGCTGGGAAGAAATTATGAAAACGGTTCTCACCTGCATAAATAATCCCAAAACTATTAAGGTTCCTGGACAACAACTATAATTACTTTAATAGTACACTCTGAGTCTGGGCATCAAGCTGAGCTCTGCCCTGTAGATGTTCCGAGATCCTCTAGTAAGCGTAATAGTGGCCAACTGGAGGAGGCACGGCATGTTCTCTAAGAATGATGCCAGTGGGAATGGGATATGACTGGAGATGGAGATAGAAGTTGGGATGGTCAGGAGCAGCATACCTGTGTGAATGAGGTCCAGCAAACTCTCAGAAGAATTTTGTCTGAATAAGCTGGGCCTGCATACTTCAACACTCCTAAGAAAGGTAACTTGGAAGAATGTTTTTATAAGGGAAGAGATACAGACTACAGAGCACAAAGACCAGGACTATGAGATCAGTCAGTCCACAGAAGGAAATGCTACTGGTGCTGTTACCAAAACACTTACAGAGACAATGTTCTGTCTAGAGAACCCAAACACACCTAAATCTTTCTCTCTGACCCTTGTGGGTAATTGTAGGAAACATAACTTAATGATGCATTTAATCAAGATACGGCAATTCTGCAGGCAAAAGTTCTGGATAAGCACAAGGCAGCATTTGTATTTGAGGATTCTGCAAACGCCCCCTCATACCTTGGAGAGAACAAGAGCAAGGAGACCCACTAAAGATTATGTGTTATCAAAAGCTGAAGGTAGGAGTGACTCAGGCTCTATGTCAGAAGAGATGAAGTTGTCTAATTAATCCTCTTCAGATAAATATTCAGAACATCTTGCCAAAACTGAATATCAGAATTTGAATTATTTGTTTCTGTTTGTAAGTGCTGACAATGTGCTAAGTACCACAAAAGAGAAAACCCCTGTATTGACAGTCTTCCAAAATAAATAAATATCACCTTTTTATTTTTTCCTGGAGTTTGGCCCAATGCCCATTCGTAGCCAAACTGTGATACAGTCCTAGACATAATGACATACTGTGCTCAGTTTCCTCTGAGAAAGATGACTGATAATAATGCTTATGAAGAATTTCAGCTCTATTACATGGGGACACATCCATGTACAGACCGCAGGGACACATGTAATTTGGAAAACAAGTGTGCATTCAGTATTTTTCAATGTTGAGATGCTTGTGTCAATGACCTCACTTTTGCCAGTAATATTCACATGTATAAAACTTACCAGGAAATAATTAGGGACACAACATAAAATTTTCATCCCATTGGATTTAAGAATTTTCCTTCTGAATTAGAAGTTTACATTATCTCCATTTTGCTAGGTAAAGAGTGGTCAACATTTTTTTCTAATTCTGTGCTACCTGTGTCCAAAACCTACAGCTGGAGAATGTAACTCTCTTCCGTCAACAGCCCCAAGAGAAGATCCAAAAGAAATCTTATTACAACATAGCTTATATAAAATAAAACTTCACATTATTTCTTGATCTTATTCTTTGAATTTTAACTTATCCTTTTAATCAAAAAATTAAATCACAATTTTACAGAGCAAAAAATATGAAAAGTCCCTTCTTGTTCAGTCTCATAAAACGATGGTTTAAATCTAATTCCACAAGAATCAACAGAATTATATAATTTCAGGTAATAGAGAATGAGCGTCCAGATTCAAGTATTTACAGGAAATTCAGTTACATACTTATCTTTATGCAATATAGTAAACTCCTATTATCTTAGCTGGTAAAATCTTTAGTGCACACATAAGCAGATCTGTTTCATCCACATCTTTAAACAGGGAAAAGTGGTGGATACTTTTAACACGTTTTGCTTAATTAGATTTGAATAAGGTCTTGTTTTTGTGAAATCTGGCTTGAATTCAAGTTAAAACATTGTTTGCTTTCTTTTTTTGTCTTCCTGCTCTTAACTATTCCTTTTCAGTGTGAAAATACCACAGGCTATGGTTGATGTCTTCATCACAGTGGAATGCTTTTAAACTTAATGAAGAGTTGCAATAAATCAGTACACTTCATTCTGCTTTCTATCATCAACACATACATACTTTCTTAGCTATTAATCCCCTCAGAGATTATTAGAAGTCAATAAGATGCATTAAAAATAATTACTATTAACTTTGAAAAGGATCATAGCTGTTGGTATCATAAGCTGGTAGCTATCTCATCTCCAGTGAAATGGTATTTGTACAATATCCATTTCTAAACTCCTCAGAATAAGTAAAATAAAGACAAATAAAACTAACCAACTTAGAGCATTTAGTCACATCCTTGCTTTAGGATACTGAAGTTAAGTGTGTGGATTTTGTGCAGAACTGGGGCCTTAACTGGATGACCTGTTCAAGCAAGGGCTTTATGTCATCCTATGTTAGCCTGGTACCTACCACAAAGCTCTCAGATACTGCAGGTCTATAATGATCATAAAAATATCATGTTGATATATTCTTTCTGATGTTTCTTAGTTCTAGATGTGTTAAAATACTCCAAGGGTAAGACTTTTTCCCTCCCTGGTTAGTGGTTCAAAGCTTTTTATCCCAAACCCATAGTCTGTCAGTGTCTGCCTGTGTGCCCTGCCTAGCCCACGGCCCAGGAGCTCATGTCAGCGCCCGGACAGCCCCTGCCCCAGCAATGCCACAGCCCCCCGGGAGCCCTCCCTGAGCCCACGGGATGCCCGCGGACGCCCAGGGCTGGTGCTGCCACGATCCCCCACAGCTGCCCTGCTCCTGGGCAGGGTGAGACCAGAGCCCCTGTCCCCGCGGAGCCCCGAGGCTGCCAGCCCCCCGCCCTCCGTGTGCCACCCGCGCAGCTGTGCGCAGCTGTACGCAGCTGTGCGCGGCTGTACGCAGCTGTATGCAGCTGTACGCAGCTGCTCTGCCCGGGGCGGGCTGTTGAGCGCGGCTTGGGCTCGGCGGGCCAGCCTGAGAACACTCCGCTTCTCATCTCATCACGACAAAGAACAGGCAACAAGCAGTTCAAGCCCAAACCCTCGGGTTTGCTTCACTGAACTTGGAAAGCTTCTCCTTCTGATCATAGTTTTTCAGTCTTCTCTCTGTGCTTGTGCGAAACCAAATCCAGTGGCTCCGTCTTTTCTTAGCGGCAGCCTTTGCAAATTGTGAGCGGTGGATCTGCTTGCAGCAGGGAGCTGGGCAAGTGGTTCTGCAGCTAGTGTTAATTCCCAGATTTGCGGTTTTAATATCCTTGAAAAGGTTTGGTCATTTTCTGGGCAAATGCACAAGTCAAATCCTTTACTATTTTAAGGTTGTTTTTCCTTATTTTTCCTACCAACATAGTTAAATCGTAATTAAATATACTGTAACTGAAACACACCTTTTTAAATGCTCAGAGAGATGGGTAGGGCAGGTTGTTACATTTTGCTTCAAGTTTTGCTTCTTAAAGGAAACAAGGAAACTAAGAAAAGGGCAAGATATTTCTGAAAGAGAAAAAGGCAAACTATGAGAGTGTATTCATTATGACTGAGAAATTTTTACAATATATTTGCTTATAGGATTTTCCCTAACCAAGGCTACTAGCTTAGTAAGAAGGTTACTATGGAAACAGTGAGACAGGGTTTCACAGACTTCTTGATTGTCCTTTTTGGTTAGGCTTTATTATATTCCTTGAAAAATAAATTTTGCAATTTCTCCAAATAAACATGTCTCTCTTTGTATGCAATAGGTATTTAAGTTTGTAAATAACTTATTGACATCTTACAACATGCTAGAAGTCCATTTAATGGATTCTGTTTCATGAGGATATAACATATTTTATGAGATTTTTTGGGTCTAGAAACGACTTTAATGCCACTTAATACTTAATGCCATTTAGTATTCTGTTTTTCTGTCTTTGGGCCCTGAGTAATAAACCTGTATTAGGAAGACACCTGACTGATAGGCAGCTTAAAATAGAAAATAACTTAATAAAGCTTGAATTAGAAGCAATTTTTTAAAAAGAATAAATCTAAAAATAGTTGTTTATAAGAAACATGCTGAGCATGATGCCATATGGTGTGGGATATCCCTTGGGTCAGTTATGGTCAGCTGTCCCCAATTTCTTGTGCAGCCTCAGCCTCCTCACTGGTGTGGTGGTGTGAAAGCAGTGACTAAAACATCCCCATGTGATTGATACTGTTTTCAGCACAAATCCCAAATGTACCCCCATCCTATTAAGTAATTCTATCCCAACCCAAAGCAGCACACACATATATATATATATTATAAAGTATTCCCTGAGATGGAGCAATGTCCATAGAACGTGTTCCACCCATGAAATGCAGTGCCCCTCAGCACATTCTGCAGGAGTTCAGCTAATGCTGTGCTTTCTCCACTGAAAGCAGCTCTGTTTGAAATCAGATTAGATTAAGGCCTAAGTCAGTAACTTTGTGCTTCAGCTCTCAAGTGGTGATCTTAGAATTTGAAGTTAATTGGAAACAACTCTTCCTAGCTCTCCTGGTTAAGAAAAAATGCTCAATGTTAATTTACAGTAACAAATAGAGTTTGTTAAAGTGTTGAGACAGCCTCTACTGAAAGTCATAGTTCATTGTTGTGTTTCCAGTCTGAGAAGACACTCCCCTTCTTTCATGGACAGAAAACACAGGCTGTAGAGCAGGCAGGGCTAGCCTTTCCTCAGCGTGGTTTGGAGGCAGTTAGGGAAATCAGATTTTTTTGCCTAGCATTACTCTCCAGTGGCTCTGGACTCACATGGCATCAGGACAGTCAAACAGTGGAGCAGTCTGGCCAGATGTTATGTAGGCTCCATTTGTGGAGGTTTCAAACCAGACCATGTATAGCCCTGAGTAATTTGGTCTGATCCAGAACTGATTCTGCCTTGAGAAGTCCTGAGGTCCCCTTCATTGTCTTATGATCCTATGTTTCTGGAGGAAACCCTCCCAAACAGAACATTAGCAGGATTTCAAGCTACAGCTTTGCCATGGAGATTATTCATATATCTGATCCACTCACTTTCCCCCTACTTTGATACTGAAAGCCTTCTAGAAGATGGTTAGGCCTCTGAGTATAACAGGAGCAGGTAATTCCTCTTAGTACTTTCGAGTGCTGTGCCAGAAAAGAACTGCTTGAAGGCTTTGAGATGTGCAAAGCACCATATGTTGGAAGAAATACACAATGTTTCAGGCTTTCTCCTCAGCCACACATGCTCCTTGTAGTTGCAAATGGAAGCTGAGACAGGCTGTTGAATTTCAAACAGACTGGGTCTGCAGTAGGGTGCTTTGGGAACTCCTCAGGCGGTTGGTGTCACTTTAATGATGGTGGTGAGGCTTGTCATCGGCCCTCTATGGCAGACGAATTGAGAGAATTTTTTCATAAAAGGAAATACTCAGCAAAACCTTCCCTTAACAGGCTCAGCTTTGAAATGCCTGCCTACTAATCTTTCTTTTGCAAAGGTACCATCTAATACATAGGCTAAAAGATTTCCAGTTGTCTCTGCTATTAATATTTATTCATCTTTTTGCATTGGGCTTAACTGGTTTTCTCTAAAATACATCCAAAGCAGATAGTCTAAATTCAGTTTGGAGTTGGAGACTTACACTTCGTTTATCCTAACTCAGAGATACACTGATTACTTAAAAGTTTTATGATTAGAGCTTGACTCTTTCTGTGGGCTCTGAACCAGCTGTGTATCTAACTGCTGCCTATACTGAACAACTGCATTATTGTAATCCCTAAATTGGTCCTGGAGGCCTATTTTAGCCTGGTAAAAATTATAAATTAATAAATTAAACTGTATTTCAATATTCAGCATTTTACTACTGCTAATAATTTAGGAGTTGATTTCCTTTGCCTATTTTATTAATGTATTTATAGTACACAAGGAATATGTGGAGGTTTAATTACTTTTTATTTTAAGTGCTTACAAAAATTAAAATTCTGCACTGGACCAAATTCAGTTCTCAGAACAGGATTTAACTTAAAACTTACCCTGTGGTGATGTCTGCAGGGAAATAGTTTGAACCTACTGTTGATGGTCCTGTTTTCTTATCTAGTTTAAGTGTTTTAAAAAGCTGAACTAAAAATTTTTTAAGTATTAAGTAATCCTCCAGAGTGTCTAACAAATTCTAAGTGTTTTTTTGAGGAATACAGATAAATAAAGAATGTCTCGAAAATTTATTGGGTGTAGATGCTCTTCTAGACAAGTGCAAAAAAGACAGAATTAAAAAAGAAACAGTCAATTTGTCAAAACCAGCCTTGTTTGAAATATATGCAACCCAGACTGCAGAAACTTCTTGTGTTACAGAGGAGAATAAGTGCTGAACAGGAAAGGTTAGCTCTTATCACAGACATCATTTAAACCCATCTTTTATAGTGCCATAGGTACACACTTTACACACTTTACAGGGTTATAAAAAGTCAAGATACTTACCCTAGTGGGTTTACAACCCACAACCATGGGCTTAAGTGCTTGGATGGATCAGGCCCTTAACAAGAACAAACTCACAGTGAGACAAAGTAAGAAGACGTGAGGTCGTTAAATCAGGAGCAACAACATTGTATATGCACCCTGAGTAAGAGAAGGTCTCTGCTCCTGAAGCCGCAGCTGGGGGACAGTCCTGCAGCACTCCAGGCTCTCCAGACACGTCTTTTTATTTCAAGTATCTTTTTGCTATTGAACACTAAGAGTCTTCGTGGAAGAGCATGTGTCAAAACATAAAGGAAAAAGTTTGGTCTGTAAACAGGAAAACACCTAGCTCAAGAGAAGGTTAAGCACTGCAGAAAAGCTGAAAAGGGAAAGAGCTACTAAAATAATGTATTTAATGCTTTTTTGGATATTCGTGGACAGAACTAATGCCGAGCCAGCATAATTTTTCATGAAGCAGACTGCAAAGTTGAAAATAGTGGGTTTGCACAGTTTGCAAAGGAAAAAACCATGGGTACTTTTAACCTGTGCTTCCACACACAATAAAATTCTATTTGATCATATTCTCTGTCCTCCAATCAGGTTTTCAGCCAAATAAAATAAAAAAACCAAATAAAATAGTGACGAGGAAATTTAATAATCACTGAGAAAGATGTGTTCCCTGTCTGCCATGACAGCCATGGCATGAAAGATGTGCTGCCCAGCCTTCTCCAAACTGGAACAAATAACGTTCAAACAGCAAATGGACTTTTCAAATATGTGCTCTCAAACCAGACCTGTGTCTCCTCAACTTCATCCTTCTGAAACCAAAATACCACATCAGATGTATCTGTTTCTTGGTAAAGTTCTTGCCTCAGCAATGAACAACAAAGACATAAACATTTGGGTGAAATTAATTTGCAACTGTTTTCTCCAGCTGGCAATTCATTTCCTAGGATTTCTCAGATAACATCTTGAAAACAAAAGGAATGTCATTTTTTATGATATAGGCGTATAATACAATGGGGCTGATCTGTGATGGAGATATCCTCATGTACCTGATATATCAAAGTAAGGAATAAAAGTACCTACAAGCTGCACTATACAGCCCTTGGGGCATCCAAAACCTACCAGTTTGTGACCAGTCCCTTATGCTCTCACCCCCATGAGAGCAGAGAATAGAGGACTGATAGAACAAGCCTCTTCAAGTAAAATATAGAAAAGAAACCAAGTAGGTAAACTAGCGTAGTCAAATCATGTGCACTGTATTTCATACCTCCGGAACAAAAAGTGTTTTCAGTCACAGCACGTGAACAATGGATATGCAAATTGGACCTTGTCAGAGTCCTGGGTATGCCTACAGAGCCATTAACCAATTTACTAGTTGAAACCATAGCTTCTGAAGTAAAACCTTAATTCAAAGCAAATGAATTCCCAAATTGTCTGGCTATAAGTCCTGGAAGGGTAACTGTATCTTAATAACAGAGGAGATCTAGTGACTAGATTTTTAAGTCAATACAACATTGAGGAAACACATGAGAGTGAAATGGCTAGCTGTCCAATTAACTCTTCCTCCTGAATACTCCTGCTTTTGCAGGTACCTGATCTTCTCTAAAATATGGAACTTATATTCATCTCAGCTATTCACTGTTTTGAAAATGTATTACTTAACACAAATGCCATGCGGAGATTGTAATAGCCCTAGCATCAGCAGTAAAGACCATTCATGCATGACTGGAGCATTTTTGGATCTCCAAGTCAGGCAGCTTATGAAAAGAAGAGTCTGGTCAGTTATATGGAAACGAAGAGCAGAGGAAAATCTTAATGTTCTGTCTGTCTGGCAGCCCAGCATATGACTGAACCTCCTGGAGCGTGTCAAATTGTGCCAGGGGATCAGGGGACAAGGAAAATGTCCTATTCCTGATCATAGCCATGCAACATACGTGGATTGTTTAGGCCTCAAGGCAGCCCTAAAAGATAGGTCTGCAAAGCTCAAACCATTGCACTTCAGAAGTTAAGACATGTTGACAGTATCAGCAAGTGTTTCAGTATGATTCTTCCCATTGAATTAAGGTGATGATGTACTATGCTTTCACAGCCACAGTCAGGGAGACAGGGTGTAAATCCAGCTTTTCTGCATCATTGTGAAGGTTGGCACAGACACACACCACAGAGGCTCTCGTGCCTGGTTAAGTGACATTGTCGATGCAGTGCAGTGCACAAGATGAACATTTCTTCCAACCTGTGTCAACATGAGAGCCAGTTACACAAGGGAAGAAAGAGATAGTAACTGCTGGGAAAAGAGCACTGTAAGAAGAGAACACAGTAAAGCAGAGTATCTCCAAATGTTCTGGCATCATCTGCGGGACCAAATTCAGCACTGGCAGCTTGGGGAGCTCTGTCTGTATTCATTGCACGTATTGATTATCACAGACCCGCTACTCTCAGTTTCCAGAGCAGCTGAATGACATATTGATATCAATTTTTGGTTTGCTGAAGTGTCCAAGAGGCATAACACTTCCAGCACCTGCATAAAATGGTGTAGAAAGATTTTCAGGTGGTTTTCTTTCCAAAGAAATGTGCAGAATTTTATGGAGGAAGCAAGCAATTTGGATAAATTAAAATAAAAGATCCTTTATGAATGATAGCCACTAGAGGAAATTGATATGGTGAATGAAAAGCAGAAAGAAAACAGATTTAATATCTCTGCTAACAGAGCACTGTAACTTCAAACCTTAATTAAACTAAATGCATGACTGAATTAAATATATTGTTCTGAATGATCCTCCAGGTCAATGAAATTATTAACTGATTGATCTCCAAAGTAGGACAGGTGATGAATCAACCCAAATTTACTCAGTTTTCACATACACACCACCTCCAGCTTGTTTAATTTGTTCTCGACAAACTGGGTAAGTAGATAAAAATGGATCAGTCATTCTGCTGATAGTCTGTGCAAGTGCTCCTTCTATTTGTGCTAATAGTGTTTAGGTGTTTCTCAGATTAATTCCAGCTTTTTTTTTTCCCATGTATATTTTTTGGATTTTAGTGACAGGGCCAGGCAAGGGAGTGGGGGGAGTGTAACTGACTGCAAGAAAATAAGTGGATCCTGGATGTTTTATTCAGGTAACCTAAACTGTAGACTGCCAATATGGGGATGGTTGCAGGGCAAACATCCTGGATTTCAGCATGCCAGAGATTGATAGTTACCATTCAGAGGTTCAGAAACTCTTTCAGAGAATCAAATATTGTATGAATATACTTTTAATTGTGAATCAAGTCAAAAAGAAATCTAACCAAGCCCCCAAACCAAATATTTCTTCACACCCTGAAAAAAGATGAGACACAAAGGAGAGCTAAATCTATATTTGCAATATTTCCATTCCTTTTCTGCTTACCACAATTATGTTTCTGTAATCAAGTAGAAGGTGAAAGAAAACATATAGCAATGCCTGATGCCATAAATAATGCATGAGTGGCTGTCTGAAACAGTGAAAACCAGTTAACAAACAGGCCAGTTTTGTGAAATGTAGTCCTGTAATGCTGCCAAAGACAACGTCTGCCTAGATTATCTGTGCTGTAAGGGTTGGCTGTGTAAACTAAAGTCACCTGGGGACACGTTAAATTGTACTCTTAAAGGTCTTAAAAATGTTCAAATGCTCTACATCATAAATCAGCATCTTTTAATCACTTATTCCCCTATTTTCTTGGTTTCTGAGCCTGTTAAATTTCAGAAGATAAGTAGGGGTTGGAAAAGTAAAGAATTTTTAAATAAGGCATAGGCCAGAAATTATGATTTTTGTGAGTTTTGTTCTTCCTTATGAATTGACACAAAATGGCAATTAATTAGGGCAAATTGTGAAATGCAACTAGTGGTGTAAATATCTAGGCTGAAGTTTAAGGCCACTGGGATCACTTACAATCTCATATTTATTTTCAAAATGACAGAATGACTTAAAGATCTTGTGTTTTATTTTCAAAAATTACTCCCATAATGAGATTTAGGTTACAAGATCTTTTTTGAAAACATACTTATGCACTTTACAGCATTTTAGGGTACATAAATGTGGGTTTCATGTCTTTGAAATGAAGTGAATTTAGGTGCCAAAATGCCTTCAAATATTTTACTCTACCTAGATCTTCAGACCAGGAGTTTAAGCTCATGAGTCACTTCTTTTTTAAGGATTTTCCCTCACTTCACAACTTTCTGATAGGAATAATTTCCAATTAAAACTATTTGAATACTAAAACCATCATGAATCATTGGGATCCTTTGGGTGCATTAACACAGTTAAATAAGTTCAAGTTTTAATATCTTGCGAATTCTACTTTTCAGGAAAATGCAACAAAGAAACGCTCCTTATGTTGTCTTTGCAGGATAACCAGTCATATTCGTCTGCTTAGCAAAACCTAGTTAATAGTACTGCTTGTCTACTGAGGCAGGGGAAGGTTCATCTGTACGGAACACTGAACAAGAGTTCATGTTAAATGAAAGCCAGGCCTCAGCCATTGGCATCTTATAATAAACCTGGCACAGCAAAGGCAAAAGTTGTAACTCCCATCTCTTCCTGGTGGTATCAAAAGCCTCCTTGTCCCTGCGGAGGACACAGGACAACTTTGGCTACAAACCTGCCTGGCTGGGCAGAGCCCTTCACCCCATGTCCTGCAGTGAGTCCTTTGATAAAGGTTTAGCAACGCCATCAGAACAGAAGCAGAGGACGCAAGTGGCGACAGTGCGTACATTGCAGGGAGCTGAGCAGGTATGAGTCGCAGGGCAAGGACCAGCGAGGGCACTGTTCCTCAGGTCCTGCACCTCTCAGCAGATACTGCTGACCAGACACCTGGTTAGGGAAACTGACCGACAAGTACTGAACGCTTAGCCATACACGTAACACTCCATAGAGTGTTGCAAGGTGTGTGAAATACATGAGAGAAAATTTAGCTGTGTACCAAAACTGAAAGCTGCTTGGCCCCTGGAAAATGGCAATTTACTTGTGGAGGGGAACAGGGGGTTGGGCAGAGGGAAAGCCTTAAAAGCATATTCAGTCCTACCTTTGCTTTGCTTAAAACTCAGATTGAATATAGTAAGTACAAGGGCTTCTCTTTCCTTGTTTGTTTGTTTGTTTGTTGGTTGGGTTTTTTGGTTTGGTTTTTGTTGCTTGGTTTCATTTAGTTTGGTTTGGTTTGGTTTGGTTTGGGGTCTTTGTGGGTTTTTTTTAATGCTGAATTATAAGGGACCCACAAGGATCAGCGAGCCCAGCCCTTAGCCTTGCACAGGACCATCCCCAGAAGTCACATCATGTGCCTGAGAGTGTCATCCCAACACTTCTTGAACTCTGTCAGGCTTGGTGCTGTGACCACTGCCCTGGGGAGCCTGTTCAGTGCCCAACCACCCTCTGTGTGCAGAACCTTTTTCTAATATCCAACCTAAACCTCCCTTGACACAGCCTCAGGCATTCCCTCAGCCCTGTCACTGGTCACCACAGAGCAGAGATCAGTGTCTGTCCCCCGACGAGGAAGTTGTAACTGCAGTGAGGTCTCCCCTCAGTCTCCTCTTCTCCAGGCTAAACAGACTGTAATTTCCTGGGGTTTTGCTCTTAGACCACAACCTTTTGAATGTTTCTTGAAGGCAGTGTTTTTTGCTGTTAAGTTAGAAACAAAGTAGAAGTGCGTGCTTTTTCTGGACAACTCATAAAAGCTGATCTCACATTAGTAAGAGTTTCAGAAATTGGTCCTGCTCTTTGTGTGTGTACATAAACTGCCTCTTGGTGAAAAGGGCTGTGTGACATTTAGTTAAATGAGATTGATTACATTAGATTATACAGATCCAATTAAATCATCTGTTATTCTGAAAGCAATGAATTCACACTGTTCATTAGGAATGTGAAAAACGGATGTTGTATCTGCCTTCCCTTATAACTTGCTCTGTTATAGTCTACCACAACATGCTGAGCTGTAGTATAATACATTGGTTTGGATTACATCAAATACTAAAATTCATCTTTATCTATTCTGTTTTTCTTTGGAGATTTAAACCCTTCTATAACATTGCTGCAAAGCCTCCAGAATGCTAAGGAGGCAGATCTATTTTGTTGGTTTTCCTTAGCTACCATCCTTTGCACCTGCAAGCAACAATTTCAAAGGAAAACTATTGTTCCGATAACCACTAGAAACAACATTTCAGAAATCAGAGATGGCCCATGCAATTGCTCTCTCCTTCCAATTCAAACCGCCTTGATCAATTCCCCCAAATGTCAGCATGGGGACCAAAAGGAGCAAACAACTGTCATTGAGTCAGCAGCCCATCATCCTTGGTACTACTGATATCAGTGCAAACCAAAGCCTGCAAAACCACAGAAGGTTAGAAGGGGGGTGAGATCTTGACTTTACTCCTGCAGGAAACTGACCAGTACCAGAAATTATTCCTATGGTGGATCTTGGAGTCTTTTGCAACCATGCAATCATTCAAGAGATGCCCATTATTGCAAAGAAAATAAGATTATTTTTCCTGATACAAAATCATCTTCCATATCCAGTAGACAAGTCTTTCCTGTGGATACAATGGGCTAAAATCATCTATGGTGGAGTTTTATGAATCATTTAAAGGACAAATATATCTTCTGTTTGTCTTTCAGAGTTGTGTAAGTGATCCTTCGGGGGAAATTGTAGCTAATATGCTGTCTGCTGCAGAATGCATGGGGTCCAATCAGTGTCTGCTGAGAGGCATAACCTGAATCTTAGAAATAAGTGTTTCTTTATACTGTAGATAAAGTAATTGCTGGTGCTTTGATAAGGAAGGTGATTGTAGCTGACTGAGCATACTGCTGCTAGCTCCTTATTAACCAGTAAGACGGCACAGTAATCCCTCTTTTGTCTTGGGTGAAGTCTATGCTTATTTTCCCGATGATGGTAACAATCATTTTGAGGTCCTGTGGCATTTCAGTGTCATACTCCTAACAGGAAAACAATTAACTCTTTGCTTTGATGGTAACATTTAAGTCTTTATTATTAATTTAAACCTGCCTGACTGTGAATTGCCACACACAGTTAGCTTTAGGATGCGTACTGAATCAGGCTCCAACAAGTACACAGGCGGAGTTCCCTTCTTATTTGCAGCTTTAATGTAGTCAATTAAAATGTGATGAAAGGATAAATCACGTGTATATATTCTGTTTACTTTTCTATGAAAAAAACTAGCAACCGCTTAAATTTATGAAATTTATGAATCAGATGATCCTTCTAGGGATTAGGTAGCTCAGAGACTTGAAATCAAATCTTGGTCATATTTTTAGAGTAACAAATATAAATTATTAATCCATCTTTTCTTTTTTTTTTTTTTAAACTGAGTTCCTTAGAATAAATGCTCAGTATAGTAAAATGGAGTTCTGAATTTTAGAGCCCTGGTGTATATCAACTCTTACTACCTTTTCATATAATGTGAAGTGCAGCAATCATTCTGTGGTGTCAAAAACTGTTTGGGCTGCAAGACAGATGGGACTTTCAAAATGAAATGTACCTATGACTGTTTGCTACTATATATATAAAACATCTCATTTAGTCTCATCTGTGATTTTCCAAGAGGAAAATGTTACCACAAGTCATTTATCTCAGTCCTACTGCTTCAGATCATTGAATGACCACCTCCAAACAAGTCTAACAATTGTGTTTCTAGTTTCTTCTAATTAAACTTTGGCTTTTTGTCTAATTTATCATGAACACTTTCATGCTCTTTTAAAAATAAACACACACAATTTATATAGATATCTCGCCACACAGCAACAAACAAGTAGTTTCTTTTTATTTCAGATTTTGTTGGTTGATGGGTGGTTTTTGCAGACCTTAGTTTAGCAAGGGGTTATATGTAACTTTAAACCCTGGAGTCAAGTTCATCAATGCAATACATAGGGCATACATGAGAATGCAAAAATATATATTTTAATATGTAAGAACTCAAGAAAGTCTTTGATCAATTGGACAGATGTTTGACCCCCAACAGACTGTTGAAGCTCAGAGAAGGAAAGAAAGGGTTATTTCCTTGTAGGTCAATCTGGAAGCAGATTTTTTCAGAGCTAGTCACCTGAGTGAATCATCTGTATCCCTCGATACAGCAGCTTCAGGAAGCAACTTTGCTGTTTACTCTCTTTGTAATGGAGAGCAAGGGAGTTTTATATCTGCAACATGGAAAAGATACATTTACCCATTCTCGGAGAAAATAGACTTTTTTTCTGTGTTTTTTGAATTTGTTTTCATTTAAGCAGAAGCTATTTATATTAAATTCTTTTTCTGTGTACTACTTTATTTTAAAAACTATTCACTTATCAATCTTTTGCAGAGTGAAAAAAGATAGTTTGCTAAAGAACATGGCTACAATGTCTGATTCTTAGGCATGTGAGACAGAAGTCTTAAAAACCAAGCAGAATACTGGAAGCATATACATAAAGGGCTTGCACTGAACTCCCTACACTGTAGTTTGTATGAAAATTTCTCCAGTGCTTTTATACGCATAATAGCTTTTGTCATTTTTGTCCTCCTGTAAAATAGCAATTTTCCTCCTTTTAAATTATCTTTTACTTACTATGTCCTTCTCTCTAGAGCTGTCAGTTTTGTATTTCAATACATAATTTGTAATTTTTTTTTTTTTGTATTTAAACAGTTTAATCCTAACTAAACTGCCTTTTTATTGCTGTGAGGGCAGAAAAGGGTCTGACTATAAAAGTATCTTTGCTATTACTGAGAGGAAAAGTATTCCTGGAAGATACCTAAGACAAAAAGAGCAGCAGTCGCCAGGAGCTAATTAAGAAACACGTCCTACTCTCCATCTCTGACTGTCAGCCCCAGCTGCTTCTGCTCATGGAAAGCCGCGCTCCAATTACAGCAGGAGCACCAACATGCTGGCAGTGCATGAACAGGGTGAGGCTTCACTCTGAAAGCAATGGGTGAAGACTGGGGCATTGTGAGCCCTGTTCCCAACCCTTTCCATAGTTTACTGGTACAAAACTACCACTGAGGCCAGTTGTAGAGTGCTGGAGCTGAAACAAAAAGCCAAGCATCAGTGGGGAAAAAATCCATTTACAAATTACGGTTGCCACTGGTAGGGAATTTGGTTTTCAAATATTGATTAAAAGGTGGAAATAATGTTTGAGAGCCAAAGGAGCAAGAGCAACAGTGGTTTTTTACATCTTTATGGTACAAGTTGTTCTAAGTACTGTTTTGGAAAAGAGTATTTTAGAATGGTTAAGCCACAACCTAATGTCACAAAAATCAAAATAATTTCAGACTCAGTTAGTGAATTTCTGGCTCAAGGAAGCATGGCCTTACATGGGCTACTTCATGTCATGTCTCTTCCTCTGTGCTGGTTTTCTCAGGTTCCCAAGCTGTACTTCTTTCTCTTCACCTTTGAGCCCATGCCCCCTGCACTGTGCATGCGCTCCACTATGTAGCAGTTCATAACAGGACAAGGTCATGTTTCTGCAGAGGTTGCAGGGTCACCAGAATTCATATTTCTTTCTAGCCACATGTCATTTCTCTCCTGGCATGGAAAAAGTAATTAGCTTTCCCCATACACCCCCATACTGAGAACAGAGTTCATTTCCTTTGAGAGGAAGGGTGCCGCTTCCTTTCTCTACTGGGTGAACATCAGTAAATGAAAATCATTACTGGGTTCACTCAATATATTTGTCAGGAGACATTTCAACTGATTTTTTTTAAGTGAAGGGAAATTCCTTTCACAGGACATTGCCTCACAAACCGTCAATCTGATGTTCAGAGAGAAAACGAAGCTGAAAATGATGTCTTTCACCCAGTTGAGGTAGAAACAATTTTAATGCAATTCTATAAGAGGCAGGGCAATTTCTATTATGTGGATAGTTCCATTTATTTTTGCACAAATGTCTGTATGCAAGAACATACAGACCAAGGCTAGAGGCTTTTCCAGTGTTTTCAACCGAAACCATAATCAGGACTTCTTTCCCTTTCTCTAGGACCTTCTTTTCCTACCAAACCTGTCCTCTTCCATTACCATATCAGCCTCCTACAGACTGTGTGAATTTCAAAGCAAAAATCCTGATTCTTCCCAAGTCTATCCGTTATCTCATGTCTTATCTGTAGTGTTCAGCTCTATACAAATGGCAGTGGGATGTTCCTACACACAGGCCACAAATAGAAGCTTGTCATTAATCACTTCAATCTGACTTTGGTTTTCTTATGATGTGACAGGTTGACTACATCCACTCAGTAATATTAGCAGATTATCAGTGGAATACAGTTTCTCTGACTCAGACACTTCCTCCTTCTTTACTGGAACAATGTGAAGATTCTCTAAACTATGCATATGCAGATGAGTATCAGAAGTCATTAGCAGTATGTCCTTTGCATAAATTTCAGAAAGATCAGGAAATCAACTATGCCTCTTTCTTGTTTTCTTTGACTAGTTGCCTTTTGTATTTCCTGTAAGGTGGTCTTTACACCACAGAGCAGAATTGATCACGTTTACTGTTCATGCTATTAACTGGGGCTTTTAAAAACTCCAGTCAGAGCCCTGTTGTGCTTGGTGCTGCTCATCACACCGATGGCATAACCCTCTGATTCACAGCTGCTTAGTAATAAAGCTTCTGATGAAGCAGACATATACACCTGCACTAAATTTATCACTTCCCTGTGTAAAATTACTGTGACTAGTACCACAAGCAAGTTGAGCAAGTACTCGCTTGCATGAAGCTTGTCATCGGTTAGTGGCTGGATCAGCAAGAAGAGGATGATCAGCACATCAGCAGTGAAATGACGGCACTTATTTGTCTAAACTGTTGAAGACCTACATGGCAAATGAAAATCTCAGCACAATACTGAGAATTATTAACTTTAATAATCTCAGATCTATTATTTCAGATCCAGATATGACCAGTTTTCCAAGAGCAAAAAGGAATTAAGTTTCCACAGCTTACCATGAATTAGATTTGTGTACAAAAATACTCCCTTCTGCAATGCTTAAACTTGATATTTTGCTTAGAAAAATATTGAAGAAATATATTTGGTGATTAGCTTTGCAGAGGAACTAGGGATGAGAAATGAAAACAGGTTTCCTTATTGCTTCTATCTCAGCCAAAACTTCCCACAATATAATTTAAAGAAGCAAAAGAACTGCGCAAAACAAGTGGGTGCCCAGTAACCAATGAGCCTGCTACTCAACTCTGTGCAGGATTATTTTGTTCTCTCCTACATGGAACAAGTGACACAGAGCAAGAGGCATTTGCTGGATCCTAGACTGTAAGGGGCAGCTTCACTGCCAAAACCAGCAGAGTTAAGTGCAGATTTAGGCTTGTTTCCTCATACTGAGTATTATTCCCCCTTCCCAAGTAATTCCATTGATATCAGTAAGGAAGACTTGTAGAATGAAATGCTGCTTGGCATTAACAAGCAGAGTAGAACCTCCTTTCTAGACCCTCTGCTTTTAATAGAGCTACTTAATTTTGTCTTACACAAGTACTCTTTTCAAAATTCTGACAGCTATGCTTTGCCTTGTAAGTCTTTCAAAAGACAGAGTGCTAAGCTAGCTGGAGAAAATGCTTCACAAATCTGACATGTTCAAACTATCCACATCAAAAGATTACTTTTTTATCTTCAATTTATTCTGCAAAAAGACTCTGGGGGGTTTATTTCAAAAAATGAAAAATGGGCCAGCAGAAACAGTGGTGTACAACTCCTATTTATCTGGTTTACAGCCATCAGTTTGATTGCTAGAGTAGCACTGGAGAAACTAGATGCTTTCTTGAATGTGGCATAACAAACATTCTATTAATACAATGGGAAAATAAGTTAAAAGCAGAAAGATAAGCCTGAGATGCCAGATATTTTATTTTATGGACAGTAAAAGATTTGATTTGATCCTGAGATCTCTTCCATTTAGCTGCAGAGGATACTGCTCCTGTAACAAGGCAAGCAGAGTGGGGTTTCAGTCGCTGCAGCTCTCACCTAGGTCTGTTAGTGCAGCCCACAGCTGATTTCAGTGTGCAGCCGTGCAGCTGGCTGTGCATTGCAGGGCAGAGCAGTGGTCATGCTGCTCGCTCTGCTGCAGGGGCAGCAGCTCTGGCAGAGGCAGGGGGACAGCCACTGCCCACACGGGAGTGCCCTGTCTTTTCCCAAACTTCCTCAGGCTAAATCAAATACACTTTCTAATGGACTGTTACCTGAATTATCTCCTAAAATGTTCAACGTGTTCTAGGCACCAGAAGCACAATTAAAAACTCTTCCCTAATAGGAAATAGGGTATTTTTAACAGCCCATTTCTTTGATCACTACATTTTAATTTAACCACTGCTGTCTGCTTCACATGGGCTGTGATCATTGAAGCTGTTCTGTTTTCTGAAAAAATGGGAAGTGCATATAGGTACCTCTGCTTCTGTTACAGACACGTTGGAACAGCTTGGGAAGAATTCAAATCTGTCTGATGATCAAATTACAAACCAGCAATAACAGGATAAAGAAACACATTTGATGTGTTATTGCAGTTAAGTGAGAGCAAGGGCAGTCATTAGAAGTCATGTGTATCCTGTCCTGCTACAGCTTTTAGAAAAATCAGAGATCACTTTAAGTTTGTAAGACAACCAATTTCTTTTTTATGCTTTTTTTTTCCCCCAGCACTAGTTGTGTTTAAAGGATTGCCATCAGAAACAATCAGTGGAGACTTAAACAAACCCCAAAAGCAGCAAGTAAAACAGGTATTTTACGATACTTGAAAATTTCTCCTTTGTGATAGAAACTCTAGACTGCACACATGGTGCCTTCAGGACACCAACTGAGAATAAAGCTGCTTTCAGAGGCAGTAAGTGATTTCATTCTATTAATGTCCAGGTGATTTGTGGTGCCCATTACAGCATCACTAATGTGATGGCAAACATTTCCTGGGCATGCCATGTTTTCCATGTTCTGCAGAACATAGTCAGCTCAAGTGCTTGTACAGTGCCTGATTGGAAAAGACAGCCCCTGGGGTTCATTCTTTTCATCAGTCAAATACTAATTCTAAAACAAAAGGGGATCTTTTCATTTCCAAAGATGCTGCAATAAACTCAGTGTAAGGGAGTAGAAGGACACAGTAGAAGATCCTACAAAGCAGGTGTAAAAGTCAATAGAAACAGTCACAGACATTTTCCAAATACGATTCCTTTCATAAAATGTTTGTCATATGTTTGTTCCATATTCTTCCTAGTTGAAAAAGCAAGTTGATATTTAAACTGTGTATATATGTGTGTCACCATATAATTACATCAGGAAAGGCAAGGACAAAATGAGGCTTATACTTTGAGTGGAAAATGGAGATACTCCTGGTAAAATATAAACAAATATGCCCATTGCAGACAAAGCCTTCAAGGATGTCACCCACTACCCTCCTCCGGGGGAAACAAGTCAAACTTTATCCGTCTAAAGCTGAATAAAACTTGGGGCTAACCAACCAAAGTGCATTTATTCTACGTTGTTTTGCTTTATGGAGAGAACAAGGAACTTATGCCCATGGGACTGAAAAGGGGCAGCTGCCTGAATCATGGCCTTCCCACAGCTCCCAGATCCAGCGGGTGCTGGGACACCTTGTGTGGTTGGCACCTCATTGCTCTCTGTCACCAGGAGATGCCCGGGCAGGGACAGCAGTCCTGAAGACAGGGAAAACTGTGGCTCAGACTTCACATGCTGTAGTGCCAACACTAAGGAATGTGGCATGGCATACTATGGGAAATGAAAACAGGGTGTGTTATGGCAAGGAGAAATCTCAGTTCAGAGGTGTCAGTGCAACGGCCCGAGAGAGCTGTTGAGCTGGAAAAGCTTGGTTGTGCAAGAGAAGCAGGCAGGAGAGACAGGTCCCTTGCATCTGTCTGTGGTGCACAGAGCTGATTCAGAAGGCTCTGTTTCCCAGGCAGGTCATATACCGAAAGCTCCATGTAGGTCAGTCTGTGACGTTTCCTGGGGTTTCTCTCTGGGGCATTGCAACTGCAGTGTAGGCAGCAGCTGCAGTGTAGGCAGCAACTGAAGGCGAGAAATAGACTGTGGTACAGTGAATGAAGCTCTGGAGCCCAGTGAAACATGTAGAGGGATGAGCACAACTGCAGGTCACTGAGCAGTTCTGCTCATCAGCTGTCTTCCTCCTACTGCCTTACACTACACTTGCTTCCTACTAACAAAGAAACTAAGATTTGGGTTGTGTTTTTAGTGATACAGCAGAAGAAACTATTGACGAGTTGGAATAATTACATCAAACAATATTATTTTGGAATGAAAGTACCACTTTATAAACTCAGTAGAGAGTTGGATTCTATGTAAACCAACAGAAACTTTAAAGAGAATGATAAGGTAAAATCAATATTGATTATTAGGACTAAAAGTGCTATAATTGAGGCCATAAAACCTTTTAAGATCCAACTAAAATTTTCCAGTAAAGCTACAATAAATTATTCCTAAAGAAGTAGAATATTTGCATTGAATTCAATGTCATTATACCAGACCCTGTTTGGAAAAAAAAAAAAAAAGAGAGGATTATTACTGATTGTGCCATGAAGGCTATTATGAGATGAGAATTAGTGTAGTTATTTTGGCAAGTTACCTTTTTATACTAATATTTCATTACATTCTACAAGTCCCCTTTTAAAATTTCTACATGCTTTTAAGATCTCACTTTTCATTACTGCTTGTTTTTCTGCTTCTCAGACCTTTCAGATCTGACATATTAGGTCCCTTATTATAGCTCAGCAAGAGCAAGCCCTTTTAATTTATGGTGCACCCTAATTTTTATGATCTGATATCAGTACAGGCTTTAAATCTTTTTAATGATAAAATAAATGAAAATCTAACATGGCATTTTCGTCACCACTTCTTTAATAGTTTCTATCTAGTTTTTTTAGGTTTGTCATAAGTAGAATTATGCAAAGGAATAAAATCAAATAATATTTTGAATCTACATTTACAATGTTTGGGAGGAGAGTCACTTATGCACTATTCCAGTTTTACCCCCCAAAAAATTGAAGGTCATGGGTTTAATGCATAGCATGTACTGATTCTTTGTTGTTCCATGGAAGTATATCCCAGAACTTTTAAATGCTACCAAATTAGGATGCAGCCATAACTAAATCCACTTATATTTGTCACTTACATACAGTCAAATATTTGTGATTGCTTCCACAAGCACAGACTTTTTTATTATGCTTGCTTCAAAATCAGATACTGCAAAATCAGATCTTCCAGACATGGAGGGAAAATTCCTCAGAAACTGAAGCTGAAGGAGAGCACAATATCCTGACGGTTCAGGGATGCTTCTCTCTGCAAACTGGCCACAGACTTGTGAGGGGTCACCTGGAGGTTTCCATGTGAAAATTAAGGCTTTACTTTTAACCTAGAAAGCCCTGTGCTGCCTGAGTTCCAAATGTCTGAGAAACTGCTTCTCCTACCTTGTGCTGTAAGATCAGCACAAGTTCCTCTGTACAAAGGAGAAGAGGTCCAGGCTGAGTCAAGCATGACTTCTGAACGTGCGCTTGTATGAAATAGCTTGGTTCTGATGGGCTGCATGGGGCAGGGCAAAGAACATTCTTCAGGTTGAGCAGTTGATGCTGTTAGATGAACTGTTGGTTTAGTGGTCAGGATTTACCCTTGTTTGGTGAGATGTTCTTAGAAATACTATTTGATACAGGCTTTCTCTTTTTACAGTATATACATCATGTGATTAATATTTACATTCACTTTAGTGAATTCCACTGTACAAAGGTAATTATCACAGTGGTCGTTTTATGCTGCATTAAACTTCAGATGTATGGGAGTTCTCTGAAGTAGGATGTGTGTGTACTCAGCCCTGGACGGAAGCTGAGCTACCTTGTGGTGGCATTAGCCATCTGCATCTCATGGATGCCTCTGCTTGTGCAGAAGGCTGAACTAGCCATGCCATGATGTGCCATGTAAAGTGGCATGGCCTCACGACAACGATATTGTACATGAACTACCTCTCAGCACACGCACAAAAGCCTTTCCTTGCGTGGTGCTCTCTGCCTAAAGAGCGGCACCTCTCCTGTTGTACCAGCCTGCTTGCTCTGCGAGTTTCAAGATGTGTGGAGTGATCTGGGGGTCACCTCTGTGCAGGTATGGGCTCCTGTAATGATGATCATCTCTTGGACTTAACTGTGATATTTGTGAGAGAAAGGCTTTGTCTGAGTGCGGGGTCTTGCTGCAGATGGATCTGCACATGGGAATTTCTCACCGCAGCATGCCAAACACATGGAATTTTTCACATTGGGTTCTTGTGGTTTCACACCACAAGGCTTGAGCCTAACATGGTTCAGGAAAAGAGTCAGGATGGGAAACTGGTGGGTGGGTTTCATTAAATTAATTGGTGGTAAGACAGCCTTCTGCTCTGCAGCTCCCACCATCTGGAACAGCCTTTCTTTATTTCTCTACCTCATTGACTCTCAATCTGATTTCAAATCTCAGCTGAAAACATCTCTCTTCTGTGCATTATACCCTGTAATTTCTCTTTCCTGTTATTATTTCTTTTTTTATCTCTAACGTGTTTTCAGATGGAACATAAAAGTTACCACACAACATTAAGTGATGCAGCACTGTTACTCTGATCCACATCAGGCAGAGCAGCAGGAGTGAGCATTTTTCCCACTAGAATATAAATAGATTTAAATTACCCAGTTGTATGTCAATTGTGTCACTGGATATGTACATTTCAATTGTTGTTTTAATGAATGGTTTTGTGGGAAGCTTCATTACTTTTACTTGCAATGTCCTCTCTTTTGTCAAAAGTTGGCTTACAAATTAGAAAACATTCTGACTGTTAAGCACTCCGAACACTACTGGACTTTTGTGTCTTGTATTTGTAACTACTACAATGAAAAATATCACTATGAGTCACGCACATATGCACAAAATAGCATTAACCTGACAAACTTAGGTTGCTTGAACTGTAAAGCTTGGAGGCTTCAGCACTCGGTGTAAAGGTATCCTTACAAAGAGGGTTGAACGATGCATGTGTTGACGATGATGGCACTTATATGCTGCAGAACTTTTCAACCAGAACACATGGAAATGGGGGGTGGAGATGGGAAGGAGGTGAAAACAAGTATTCACATTGTGCCTCATAATAAATCAACTGTCTCACATTAAATCTGGGTATCTGTGGAAAGGGAATGGGCACTAAAACTGCAATAAACTATCATTCCAGTATTAAAAAAGCAAGGATCCAGATTACAGAATGGTCTGTTGCTGTCGAAAGAGGCCAAATTTTGAATGGTGGTCATCTGAGCACCTAATAGACATTGCTCTAGTGGGGATTTGATGTTATGAGTCTGCAAAGGAGTCAGAGCAGCAAGTCTATGGGGATACGTGACATTTTATAAAAGTGATTGTCATCACTGAGGAAAAAAGACACTTGAACTTTTGAGTGCATGAACTGTCCTTCTGGTCTGTAGTAGAAACTGTAAATGTCAAAGCTCATGCTATCCCCAGATTCCTCTTTTCTTGGGAAACTAATGTTCTCTCAAGAGACTACCAATGCAGACACCCCAGTATAGAGATTGTTTCCCTTTCCTTTCCATTGATCATGGCTCTCTCTTCCCCATGTGACAAGATATGATGATTTTCTGTGACTCATAGGTAGGCAAGAGTGTTCACCATGGCCCCTGTGTACTTCAGATCTGCCACACAACTGTGCCATTCAGCTTGAGCTAGGGTGTTCCACCTTGGAAGCAAGGACAGAATTTAATGACTTCTCTAACAACATCAGCAATAATAAGATTCAGTTTTAAACTGAAACTTTTAAGCTTCTAGGAAGACCTTCTTTGCAAGTGTCAAGGTATATGAGCTTATTACTAAATGGGTTGTGAACAGATGTTAGGACATTTTTTTATTTCTGTATAAAGTAGTCTTCGTGAGAGACCTATGAATGTGCTTCCTAATCTGGGATTGTCCCAAGCAGTTCTGGACATGTGGTAGAGTAATGTGGAGTGGACTGAAATCACTGATCATAAACCATCTCGAAATGAAAAATATGTGTGTTTACTGCCAGAGATTACTGAGAGTAAAAACCTGTTTTAAATCAAGAACTGGAGCCACTTCAATTCCTTAAACTAGCTTTGGTTTAGCCTGGAACTTAGCCCTTCTGTTAAATCTAAAGCATCAGATTTAGCCCTCTGTAAAAGCAAAGTAGCATAATAATTGAAGTATAATCTTCTTTAAGTACTTTTTAAACATAGGCATTGACACTGTAGGATTATACCTTTTATGTCATATACTTATTTTCTGTATAAGTTCTATTAACAAGCTAATAGCAGTTGGGGCCCAATCCTATCCGATTTTACACATTCCCTGCTCTATTTGAGTTGATTAAAATTGGAATTGGGGGCTCTGCCTTGCTAAGGCTCACGGTCCATTTGCTGCAATTTTCTTCTCTGCTGTTCTCTTGAACCCTTTATCTGCAGAAGGTAAGAAAGGACCTCAACAGACAAATGGTCACCTTTGAAGTGCAGTCATCTTGGATGGCAGCTATTCCTTTTAAAAATCTGCTGCCTGAACACTTTAATTATTTCTAAGCATATCATTTAAATCTCCATATAGAAGCCAGTGGATTTCTGAGAATATTGCACACAAATCTTTTAATTAGCCTCCTAACCATGCCTGATCAAGGCAACATTGTGAGTTGTATTTTATGGAGCATTATTTTAGTATTGTTTTGTTGTGCTTGGTCATTTCCTAATACTCAGAAGTGCTTCAGTCAATAAGTGAGGGGATATGTCTGCTGTGAAGAGACATCTATTTACTCAACTAAACTTTTTGTTTAATTTTTAATAGAGCTTTTCTAATTTGGCTTGACCATTCATTGTTAATGCATTATAATGATTACAGTAGCTATAATTCATATCTAATGATTTTTCTAAATCCATAAGTATTATTTATTAAAAGATAAAAATTCAATATTTCTTGTACCGGCCATTACAAAAAGCTCAGCTACTGCAAAATAAAATAAATATATTTCACACCTGTACTGCAACAGATCAACAAGATAAACAGAAAGAAACACTTTTGATACCAACATATTTATGTTATCTACCTGCTTAAATCATGGAGAGTGGAATTTGGCCCTCGCTGCCTATTGTAGCATGGTTAAAATTCTGCACTGTGTATTAAATATATATATATGTGTGTGTGAAACTGATTTTATAGGTTTTAGAAAACAACTTGGTATACAAAGAGCCAGATTCTGATGTCTACTCGCCTGCTGTAGTTCAGTGTTTAGACAAATGGCCTACAGGAAGGTATGGGATGAATTCTGCTGCCAATTACATATTTGCACATTTGGAGTAATTCTAAGGAAGTTACTGCAATTTTAAACTGCAAATAAATATAGGCTCAAAATCAATTTCTTCACTTACCTGCCAAAATTGAGTTCAGGGTTCAATATATGCAGCACTTTTTCCCTCTATAGAATTCATAGCACTTTACAAAGGTGAATTAATATTACCCCCACTTAAAAAGCTGAAAGACTAAGACAGAGAAGTGTGTTGGACAGAATCCATGGCAGACAAGGCCAGAGACTGAAGATGGTGTTTTTTCAGATTTGTTTCCTCACTCCTGTACCTGAGTTCTGAAGGAAAGCTGGGAAGATTAGGAAGAAATACATATAATATGGGGATGTTACCCTTTCTTTCTTAGTAGGATTTTTTTTTTAAAATCAATTTTATACAAAAAGAGGATAAGTGTGTGCCTTATTCACCCTAGTTATTTTTAGGTTTTATAGATAATGTGCCCCAATAGTTATCCCCAGGTGCTGAGCTTACAGGTCCTAGTTGGTCAGTGATGAACTACAGCCCAGTTTGGTAGTATACTGAATTACTTGGCAGTATGCAGATAAATTTATTTTTTCTCTGAGTGAACTTGTACTCCTGGGACATATTCTGTCATCAGAATGAGCGAGGAAGCAGGCAGCTTGATGAAAGCCTGTTTTCTGTGGACTGATGGAGGGTCCAATGGGGGATGCTATGTCTTTCTATGTGAGACCTAGAATTTCTTCCCAGGCTGTGGTCAGTCTCCTGCAAACTGTCATAAAAGGAGAATCTCACAGTGATTCCACGCTGTGGAGTACATTTCCTTACATCAAACCCATTCTTAGGTGACGATTTCTCCATCCTGTGTGACGTTTTAGTTGATAGACCTGACTGAGACATTCATCTCAATTTTTTATTTTTTTTTTCATTCCCAAGCTGCTATCAGTGACTGAGGTGAACACTGGCTCCCCTAAAGCACTAGTCTACACAGTTGTGCTGACTCCATCTGTCAAGAGGTCAAACCCTAGTAAGGTGTAAAGCACAGCTTTATGAGATGAGCAGTTCTTGTAGATGAGTAGCAGGGTTTCGTATATCAATACCAACCCACATGTCAGCATGTAGTATCTTTTATTTTCAGCAACTATTTATTTTCAGCCACTTGTTATTTTTCCCTATTAGTTAAGCTTTTCCAGTAGGATGCTAATTTGATTATTCCCATATTATAAAGGACAGATGGAGAGATTAGATTATTTTAATTTATATTAAATGGAGTTGTAATGCAAACTGTTTAGTTTCTGGCAATTGGTAGTTATGGTGTACAGCAACAACAGAAGGAACTCCATAACAACTCTTACAACTTATATGCAGTAGAAAATATATTCTTTTTTTTTTTTCCATTCAGGCTTGTATCCCAGCCTCAGCAAACCCCACCTGCCCTGACTCAAAGTCATCTATTACCCACACAGATTTTCAAATAGCATTAGTCTGCATTAGATAGGGAAATAGAATTTGTCTAATGCCACTAACAGAGGAAGATCTACTTGCCTTACCTGGAAAAATAAAACCACATTCCTAGTATTTCTGAAATTATGAAAAAATAATAATTAATAATAATTACAAAACCAAAGTACAAAGCCATCATTGCACTTGACCAATTGGTTATGCCTTTCTTGTTTAATGTGTGCTATCAATGTATGAAAAACAATAAGAACAAGACACAACATGTCTGAAGACTGCTTTAGGCTAGTGGATGAACACTAAATAGTAACTAGAAGGTGATCCAGGAACAGATCTAGGCAGCAGAGCAAGCAGAGAAGAAAGAGGGCAGAGGCTTGATAGGTCCAGGAGGAGTAAGAGCAGAGTCTGAGACAGTGCAAGTCCACAGCACTGCAAAAAGGGCTGAAAGAGGAAGATTGATTGGATGTTTTAGCTATTTCAGCTGTTCTCAAATCCTTTTGCATTTTCTCCCTGTGATCATTTCTGCATTTGATTTGCCCTGACATGAGGACAGCTGTATGTGCCAACCTTCACAGGAACTTTTTGAATACCTCACACTAGAAGTCAAGGAAAGAACTAACATTATACAACAAAGTGTTACTAAAGCTCAGTTATTCATTTCTTGGCAATATTAATCCACAAACTGAAACATTCTCAAAAAATTGCTAAGTCATTACAAGAGATAGATTTGACTCTCTGAAATCTAAACAGCCTATGGAACAATGACAGAGGGAAAGATTTTATTTTGTTTCCTCAGCTGAATCAGGGAAGCAGAATGTGGAAATAATTGGTCAAAGTGGTGAGAAAGATAAATGATTTCAGAACTAAACCCACTCAACAAATTTATTATTGACATCTAATGAGTGGGGTAATTTGAATAGTCCAACTCTAAAAAATAAACTCCACTTTAAATAGCCTGGTTGCAAAACCATAGAAGTGAGGGGCAAAATAAAATTATGGGATACTTTTCATTATCTTGATTTTTTCCCTTTAACTTTGACGTAGACCAAAAAAACCAATGGAAAATGGAGCTTTTGTTGTTTTGTGAAGGAAGTTATCTGATGTTATCTTTAGTAATCCTAAGAAAATCAAAGTTGATTTAATTTACCTGTTGTTCGTTGCAAGGTTTATGAAAGAATATAATTAATTTCTAGACAATAACTAATTATTACTGATTACTAAGAAATAAGTCAACAAAGATATTTTGCTGTTTACATTCTTATCAGACTGTATCAAAACCATCTGCATTTTCAAGTCCTGTATCTCAAGGGATAAATAATTTGTGTTGTTCATTGAGTATGCACAGCAAACATGTCATTTGAATTTGATGCACATATACAAAACAAGAGCTAGAGAACTTAAACAAGAAAACAAGCATTAATATACAGAAAGAAAAGCTTAAACATGCAGTCACAGCAAATAGAAAAGTAAATACTTCAATTAAATCATTATGCAAAACTACTGTACCGACTGTGTGACATCAGTGTTTGTATTTGGAAACTGCTCTGTGTGTATCATCTCTATTTGCTGCTGATCTTTTTGCAGATGTCCACCCCAAGAGGGGGTGTGTTTGTGCACACCTCTGCCTACGTGCATTCATGTGAGACAACTGCTTTGCACAGTTCTTGCCCAGGCTGCAGAATTCAGTTCTGGATTTGGAAAGAGAATTAGTAGCTGCATAAACTGGACATTGAACATTTTGGACTGTGCTTATGCTTAAAGACTCAAAGCTGATGAATGGCAACATGGTTACTTTCCGAGCCCCCCATTGCCATCAGTGAGCAAACTGGTCTCACTTCCACTTCTTTCAGTTTCTGCTCCTTTAGAAACTGCTCTTGGCTGAATCTTTTGCCACAACTGGAAGGATTTTATCCTTCTCAGCAGGCTGGAATTCTCAAACTCCAAGCTCATTTCGTCTCTGCTGCTGTTTTCACATCCCAAGCTTGTGCTTTTGCTCTCACATATTGCTGGAACGATGGTGGCAG
The DNA here is from genome assembly GCA_013396735.1 of Grallaria varia. Taxonomy (NCBI): domain Eukaryota; kingdom Metazoa; phylum Chordata; class Aves; order Passeriformes; family Formicariidae; genus Grallaria; species Grallaria varia. Next base: position 1,791,351 of record VWZG01002643.1, on the reverse strand, counting down.
TGATGGGAGTGCTTTCTAGAGCACCTCTGGGGGTTTGAGTTTTTTCTTCCTTTCCTTTCCCGGTTTCCTGGCTTCAGAAATGGATAGCTCAGGAAAGGGCAAGGCATGCTGGTGTGGGAAGAGAGGTTTCCTAGCAAAGGCAATCAGAGCTACTGGGAGACAAGCCTTGTCCCACCTCACACCCGGCAGGAGCTGCACCTTCCCTGAGCACACAGGGATCTCCCTGCTTCCCCTTAACCTTCAAAAATTACATCCTTATCCTGCAAGTCAGCAGAGTGTGCAGTCTTTGCTTTACAAAAGCAGAATAATTTTCCAGTACTACACTGTTCCCTTTGCAGGAGTTAGAAGTGTGAGAGGCCACTGAAGTTTACTAAGTTTTCCTTTAATTTATTTTTTCTCTGTCTATAGCTTGTGATCTTTTGTTTTATGGCTACATCTTAAATTTTTCAAAGTCTCCTAGCATAACAGGATCTGCCATCTTTTGGCACTACCCGGTACAAAACAGTAGTTGAAAAACCACTCTGTCTGGACTGGAGACTGTCTATATACATGCTTTTGTATATGACACCTACCCTCCCCCTGCCTGGACCCGTGGGGATGCAGTCATGGCTCTCTAGGAGCCAGCAGAAATGACTTGTTTGTATCTGCTGATCTTTGATTTGATGACAGTGTTTGTTTAATGAAATCACAGTGTCTGTGAAGCTTAGCTACAAAATGGCTGTGTCTTTTCACCTTCATAGTGCCCATAATACAAGAATTATTCTTGAGTTGTGCCTTATGTGAGCTACATTATATTAAAAACGCAGCTAATTCAAAATGGAGTGAAATACCCTTTTTAGCTGGTGGATCAATATGGCTCAGTTGAGTAAAAATCCTTGGAGGGCTAGTGGGAGATTATGTGTCCTGAAGAAGTAACAGGCTTCCTTGTGGCAATGAGAGCTAGTGTGCTGATCACTGCAAAGGCTTGATTAATGGAGTGATTAAAGCAGCAGAGGGTTAGAGCTCTGGCAGCTGGGGCATAGGAAATGGGCATGGAAACTACTGGGAGAGGGGAAATACACAGCTCCAGAATCACAGGGCTGACTTGCCCTAGCAAACACTTTGATGTTGGAGGTGGGGAAGGATGAAACACATCAGGCAAAAAGGAAAAAAAAAAAAAAAAGCCTTCCACCCCGCTCCCCCTTCCCAGCCTCATGCTTACAAGGGAAAGCCCCTGACTTTGGCTCACTTAGCAGAAGGCAATAAAGCTTCCTATTATGAGGCTTTCTCTGATGTATCGTAACTGGTCTCAGGCTCCAGAAATCTGATCCTTGGAACAAAACTTACAGTGGATGTTAATATAGTCTCTAGCCCAGCAATCCTATGAACAATGCCCTGCTTGGGCCCAGGAAAACTTAAAATACAGGCATATCCTTTATTCTTCATCTTTCCAACTTGCTGTTGAAACCCTGTTTCTGTTTCCTAGGCTCCTCCACTTTTAAAAAGAGGTGAGCCAAACTCAAGACTGCTTGTGCTCAAGGAATTCATTCCCCCAAAGCTGCAGGCTGAGAGCCAACTTCTTTTTTTGGGTCCTTTGCAATGGCAACAAATCTATGTGTAGTTGTTTGAGTTGGTCCCATTAAAGATAAAGATCATCTGCAAAGCTGGAACCTGCATCTGGAGTCAAAATTCCCAAGGCTCAAAGGGTTTAGATCAGATGTCTGGGAATGGAGCCCTCCTTGTTCGCTTTAGACATATGATCTAAAAAAACTTCAAACTTGTAACTCCTTTCAGATTAACCTCAGCTGTGAGAAGCCTGGGGATTCACATTCTTGGCTTGCTAGTGTGACTTTTCTGTGCCTCACATCACCACAGTTGATTAGAAATACACTCTTTATTAACTTTCAGCTCCTGTCTCATGCATGAAGGTTAATAGCCAAGAATATACTTAAAGATGCCTTGTATTTAATAAATGAAGACCAGGATGGGGCATGGAAAAGGGAATAAAATTCACCATCAGTCCACTAGAGGGTGGCTGCCCTCCGAGCACAGCTGAAAGCCTTCAGCCCAGCCCCAGCCACGATGTGCTGGGCTTCCCTGAGTGTCCCTTGACGCGGCAAAGCAGCACTAGCAGACTTTCTGTCCTCCTGTTACCCTCAGTGACCTCCCATTTCTAATTTAATAACCACAACAAAAACATCACAATTCTATAATGACTTTCATAGAGAAAGATAGGAAAATTCTCACCCAAGAACAATATGCATCTGAAATAGTTAGACCTTTAGACAATAGACAAATGGCCACTAAACAATGGCATTTAAATATATAACCCGGATTAACACGTTTAAGTCCCCTAATTTTATATTCCCGGTATATTATTTATAGTATTTGTGGGTTACAAACATTGACACGAAGCGGATAGTTCATGTGCATTATGTGGGAAGCATCTACATTATATATAATGCATAAAGAAATCTAGGCAGCCTTCAGCGTGCCAGCTGTTTCTGTTTATGACACTGAGTTATTCATGAAATCCAGGAAGACATTTTGTAGTAAAATATGCTACCTGCTTGCTTTTAAACTGCTGGAGCTGTCTGTCCGGCTTGCTAAATAATTAAGGGAGCAATGTGAAATTAACTATCATGTTTCAATCCACCTTTTCCCTTCATCAATTCTTTCTTGTAAGAGGGGCCAGGAACTAGAGAAAAATATGACTCACAGGGGCTGTTTAGGTGTTGCTGCCGTATGTACAGAAGGTAAAGAGAATGATAATATGCCTTTCCTGTCTGTAATAGTGTTCACTGTAGCAAACCTTTCTGCATGTTACAGTAGAGTAAATGGGGTGTTTAATTTGGGATTCAGTGTAGTCTGGAGTCAAGGTGCAGCAGTTTTATTGCAGAATACAATTTTATTGGAGACTGAAGATTTAAATTCCACTATACATACATATATGGAAGTTCTGCTTGCAGATACAAGCTAATACACACACACACACACACACACACACACACAGAGTTCTTGTATGTTAAACGCACTCTCTGATTTTTGATTTGAAGGAACCAAGGGATTATGTTGTATTTCTGCATTTTCTAGTGCACTGTGAAACCTTGTTAGAATGCAAGCTCTTCCAGCCATCAAGAAAAGAAAACACACACATGCATTCAGAAGGAGCAAGTGCTATTTTTCATTTCCTCTTTAGATTTTTGACAGTACCCGCAATGTCTCCAGTTCATGACCCCCAGAAAGAAGCTTTTCAGTTTGGAAAATAATTTCTTTGTTTAGCGTTTTTCCCAGCAAACACATCATACCCCACCCCCTTCCCCCAGAAAGGTGCTTGGATCATGTAATCGTTTCTCCTTTATTTAGTTTAAATCTTAAGACAGAAGTCTTTCAATAGAACGATTTTCTGGCAAGACCACCACATGATGTGTATATTTGGAAATCAAATTATTTAGAATTATGACCATGTCATCAAAATAAGTCATTTTGAAATGCACTGCTAGCTCTCCAAACAGATTGTATGGGGAAAATTGGATAACACTTGGCTTGAGCGCTTAGAAGTCAGTAAAATCAAAACACTGGGGACCGTTTCATTTCATTTTCTTCAAAATACAAGCCCACGTCCACCCGCGCGGGGGCTGCAGGGAGCCTGAGCCTGGCCCCATCCCCAGGCCACGCAGCCACCAGGTGGTGCCCGCAGTTTAGGGACATCTGCCCGCTCCTTTTTTCCCAAAGATTCAGGGAGATAAATAACATCCGAGCAGGGATCCCGGCGCAGACAGGATATTTAACACCCGCAGATCAAAAAACGTAAAGCTTTTACCTACCCCGGTACAATAAACCTGGCTTTAAGAGCCTTGTTATTCCTAGATTTAATAGCTTAGTAATTTCTTTTTTCTATTTACAACACTTGCAAGCCAAAGAGAGAAAAATAATATCGTTGTGCAGACCATAAATACAGTTGCTGTATCTATTTTATCGGGGGAATGTAGACATAGATTCTCAACTGCGAGCACATTTTTGTATGGGCCGTGGTTACCCGCACGCTGTGAAGCTGCTCTCTCTAACGCGCTGCAGTAGCTGCGTACCTGGGTGAAAGGAAATTGTCTCTTCACGGACAGAAGAGGATGCTCATCCTGCTGTGGGTAATCACAGGCAATTTCCATTCTGTTAGCAGTTTCTCAACCCTCTTTTGTGGTGCTCATGATAGCTAGCTAGTGTAGCCCAAGGTCACTGCCTGCTTTAGCTGCTATTTTGCCAGCAACATATTTATGCTGAAGTGTGGAATAAACTATTTGTATCCAACTATTTTAAAAAAATTAGTGTGAACACATCTCTTATGGAAGACTGACAGTCAAGTATAAATTCCTTTATTCACATGTGCACATAGCTTTAGAATGCCTAGATCTTGCCAATGACCTCAACCTTGATCTGGAGGGACCATTTATTCATGAGCAAAACATTCATTCTCCATACAAACTGGTCCTGAGACTACTGCCTGTGTGACATTTGGTCCTCTATTAATAAACACACACGACACAAAATTACTGTGATTTTGTCCTCTTACCATTTGGGTTTTATGTCATGCACACAGCACTGTGGCTACTCCTGAGAAACTTTAAATTAGAAATTAGCATTTAGTGGCTTTGTAGGTCTCACAGAGGAATTACGAGCAGTGCTGAGGCGACCGAGGGCTGTGAAAGCACGGGGAAGCAGGCACAAAGGCAGGCACTGGCGAGAGAAGACGGCCTTTTTTTAGCCAGGGTGAGGGCATTTTTCATGACCGCACAATGAGCGTGCACGATGAGTGTAATTCAGGTCCCTGCTCATCAAAATCATAGGAGCCACCATTTTGCAGTCTACATGCAACAGCGAGAAAATGGTGGCTCAGAATGGCTAGCACACCCAGCAGCACTGGAGTTCCTCTGCACACTCAACAGCCCTGCTCTTTTTTTTAATTATTATGAAATAGCAATAGATTTTAGATTAGGAATGAGACAGGAAATGAGGGGGAAATCCTATGTGCATCTGGAAAGCACACTGGGTAAAAATTAACCTTGAAGCTCAAAGAAAACAATGTATGTATACACATGACAGCAGGCTCCATGTGAATTTTCTAGTAACAGCAAGGTGTATCTTCATCTTAAAACACGTAACTTTAAGAAGATTTAACACAATATGTGCTGTTGTGTTGCTGCAGAAGCCAATGAAATATTTTTTAAAATAAAACCAATATAGCATAAATAATTACATTCAACTCTGAACAGAAATTAGCCTGGCACTGCAAATGATGAACCTTGCTTTGTAAGAAGGGGACTTTTTAATATGATGATTTGGCAATTTGGAGGGATGGTTATTTTCATTTTAACAGGCCTCTGCTTAGTGTATGTCTCCCTAGGGATGTAATGAAGGTTAACAACTTACACGTGGGAAGAAGGGATTTTAGTGATTAAGGGAATTGCAGGCTGTAGTTTATGTGAGCATGTATGTGACAAAAAGAGAGAGAGAATCCTCCCCATTTCAGAAACTGCTGCACAAAATGCAAGTAAATGTGAAAATTTTCTAGGGAAAACCCATATGTCATATAGGTAGTAGTTCTCCAGGTGCTGATCTGAATGGCAAATACTGGCCCTCAGACTCATCACTGGTTTCAGACCAGGTGTCAAAGGGGTAGTCCACTTCCAGCAGCAAGGTCTGTCTCAACGGAAGACTTGTCTTGACAAAGGAATGGAGATCATACTTGGCCTCAAGCAGTCATGGCTGGCAGAGAGGCAGAATTTAACTTTTCTCTACTCCAGTAACATTTTTTTCACTGAACTTCCTATGTATTCCATGCAAACTGAATTCAGATCTTATAAGAAATTCCAGCTGAATTTTTTCCCTGCAATGTTTTACTTTATAAGGTTTGTTATTAAATTACTCTGTAATTGATTGGGGATTAAACAGCAAATCAGAACTCTGCTTTCAACCAAAACCAGCTGTCCACTTACATTTCTGTGCATTCTTGACCCAGTGTGACAATTACCAGGGGAAAAACGTCCCTTTACTATATTGAATGCAGTCCTGCGCCTGGACATTCAACAATATTCATTGGCCTGTATAATTTAAACAAGAGCAGTTTGTTAGCCTAATAAATCCAAGATTTGGGCTGAGAAATAAAGGTGCTGTCAATAATCCTTTAGCCAGATAATAGAAAAGGGATTACGTGATTATTCTGTCAAAAAATTAGGTTTCATACTTTTAATTGGCATCATATCCTGTCATGAGTCTGTAGGGTTTAAATCACAGTCCACCATGTTAGAGTGAGAAGAAAGCCTAATAGTTAATCCTTTCATCCCAGAGCCTGTAGAGTTTTTATGTGAAGTCCTAATTTCTGTTAAAATACTTCCAAAGAAAGACAACAGGAAACAGTAAACATGGCAACACCACAAATATATTTCTGACTATTTCTGTCAGTGTTCAAAGAATAAGTTGTACGGGCTGGAAAGGAAACTGCTGTATCATTAAAACCCAAGCAGGCTCAAACAGCCACTCTTTTGTAAAATGGGCCCCCTCCCCACCATCTCTCATAAATCTTGTTTCAAACTCTACTTAAAGCCATGGATTGACTTTGCTTCTTGCAGTAATGGCTTAAAACTGTTGTGCATCACAGCTCTGCGTTCAAAGGGAAGCAGGAGTATTTAAAAACAACTTCTGGCGCAGGATGCAATTATAACTGACAGCCAGATGTCTGCCCTGTCTGGTACAGCAAGCCTGGAAGAGATTGCAAATGGTCTTGAGACCTTTGGATCTAAACAGTGCGTCTGAGTGAGTGATACACAGATAAACAACAATACCACAAATCACTGACACCAGCCGAGGGGTTGCTGGTACTGATAAAGATTTTAGATGTCGGGAAGCTGCTGACCCTTCCACCCTCCCCTCTCTTATTTTTAACAGCACCAAAACCAAAGTATGTTAGTGGAAAAAGACTCAGCCCACAAAGTGTGTTTATATACCCACTTCCAGAAGTTCATCTTGTTAGAAAAGTCTCCTAAGCAATCGTTTAGTTTACAGAGGTTAGCTGGACTCTGTAGTGAAAGATATTTGCTATTTTGATTAACTTATACATCTGAAACATTTTCAGCNTTGCCAACTAAAAACATTTTTAAACGGACTAACACTAAAAATGGACCCGCTTTTCTCCGCAATCTGAATTATTAAGTACAAGAGGCGCTGCTTTAATGTCAGTGTATGTTTCTTAGAGTACTTGCAGGAATTTTTAGAGATCTCTCTCTTCATAGAGCATCCTACTTTGGGGGTCTTTTGTGAGGCATGTGCACAGTCCTACTGACTTAGGAAGCAGTAGTTTACACGGGGATTGCACAGAGAATTGTACAAAGATTTCAGGAAAGCAGGACTTATCTTCATATCCTTTACTAATATTCACAATGAGACTAACCAACTGAGAGGCTTTAGAAGTGTCATTGATTTTTCTGTGGGCAGCGGATCAGGCCCTGCCTGGTTCTAGTGGTATTTTTAAAAGAATGTGCTGTTAAACTGACATACAATCACCGTACCATAGTGTTAACCTACAGAAAAATTGCTGAAGAGTGTTTGGATGGTAACAACTTGAAGGAGTGAAGACTTGTGAATAATGTAAATAAAACATAAGCTAATTATTCAGACACTTCGAAAGTATTATATTTGATATGCCTTTATGATCACCTTCATCCTGTGATATTGTTACTGTCTTTAAAATATCTGATATTTGATAAAAAGTTTATCTGGTTTGAATTATCTTCTGTTTTGTAGCAGAATTTTGTAGAATTTATGGGAAAAAGAAAAGAACAGAAGCTGTCCTGGAGACATCTCTTTCTTATATCCCAGTGAGAAAATTCACTCCATCATTTTATCACAGGTCTTCAGTGTGTCACAAAGACAGGTCTGTGCAATATTATTAGAATGAAAGATAAGAGACTCCATAATACAAAGATGTCATCAGTGATGGGAAAATTCCAATTTTGAAAGAGGACTCCATTCCAAATATCAAGCTTGAAGGATTTAGTATCTTGAAACATTTTTCAGGTTGGTTCAATGTCATTGTGATAAAAAGGATGTCACTTAAATCACAGCAACCTGATGTGCAGAGTTGTCCTGCTGGATGAATTGACAAAACTTTTACTCACAGAAGACTCATTTCAACTAGTCTAAAAACTGACCAGACCCCTGCACGTTCCTTGAGCCAGACTTGCTTTATGGTGAAGAAAGACCAAAACCCTTCTTTGTACCTTTCATTCCCTCACTGGCTCACTATCCCTCCTGTTTGACTCCCATTCCCACAGCAGGCACTGCTTGTTTGGACACAGCCACATTCACACAGCAGGGGTGGCACTGCCCTGTGGAGGAGCCACGGCAGCGAGTGGGGCATCAGCTGAGGCACTGCTGCAGTACTGCCCTGCACTGGCTGCAGTGCAGACATCCCTAACACACCCTCAAGCCAAGAGAAAAGGCCCCAGGCTTATACTACATACCAAGAAACTGCTGCGTTAGTAGAAGTGTTAAAGCATTGCAAACCACATCTGTGAGTGAAGATAAGGCCCTAGAATTCTCCATGGAAAATAAAGAGTTGCCAAGGGTATGAATGTGAGAGAAAAGACTGTCAGGTTTGAATCTTCTGTGAAAAGCCAGATCACACAGAGGGAGGGACCTGGGGCCTAGTGGTGGCGATATTTTGGCCAGCATTGAAGTCTGGGGAATAATTCATGAGAATATAATATATGATAATATATAATTCAAGAAAGCCTCTGGAGTCTTCTCTAAATCAAACTAGCACATGAACAAGTGCTGAGTTTTAAGCATTCCGGCTTCTTCAAGTTTGTCATTTTAATAAGCTTTGAATGGTCGCATAGCCCAAATCCATATGTGTTGAATTTTATTTTGTTTGTAACAATTTTTAAAGCTAATGATTACTGTGTAATATTATGTATGGGACTCTTCTTGGAGACAGTCTTAATTTACAGGAGAAAACTTTACAGAGCTACTGCCAGTGTAACATGTTCACTGTTACAGCACTTCTAAATAGTATTTTAAGATCCTGGTAATTCTCATCAATATGGGAGATATAAATATTTCCTCACCTTTACCTCAGAGTGCAGCATGAAAACAATGCGCACAGATCAAGAGGCAGAAGAAAGCATGCAAGTTGTATCAGCCCTCTCTCTCCACTGGGAACTTCAGCAGTCTGGCTGGGATGATGCAAGGAGAGAGGGAGAAGCAATGTGGTTTAAGATACCAGGGTGGGCTACAGACAGTCTCCATAATGCTGTCTTAAAGGCAAAATTTAGGTCAAAAAAATGATGCTTGAAACTGTCTCTGTCCCCAGCCACCTAGAGAAAACCAGAGCTTCCTCTCCACCCCAGGCTTCCTCATGCATGGGCTGCTGTGCAGGCGGTGCTCCTGAATCCCCTCACTCCCTAACACCTGCATCATCATAGGCCACATGTGACACCTCAGGTGAATCCCTCTGCCGTAGCTGCTCCTGGCACACACTTGTCCGTGAGACTCAGGTGTTAAGTATCCTTCCTGTAGAGGCTTGTTCCTTGCCATGCCATGCTTTACACAGGAGGGTGAGGGTACTTCACTGCCAGAGATTTCATCCTGCCCACTGTGCTTACGGGCTAATCGGGTTACCTGAGTGGCATAAATTCATCTTCCTCACTTGTCACTCAAATCTGTAAAACCTTGGAGATACTTAAACTCACCAGGATCATTTAAAAAGGACAGGCAAATTTTGTGAGAACAGAGCAGCTGGAGAGTTTTTCCTAGGAACCAAATACCTTCAAGCCAGGTGCCTCAGTTTCTCCTCTGGAAATTGGTTATATAGATAGTCCCGTACTCAGCAACTTGCAAGGTGCTGTCCTGTGAGAGTAACCAGAGTAGCACTTGGGCAGCCAGAGATTTCCCAGTGGCGCTGGGAGCACCCTGGCCATGTTTGTTACTTGTGCCCATGCTTCACATTCAGCAGACACAGGGCAGATACACAGGTATTAATAACCTAACAACCCCTAATCCCTCAAAGAGCAGCAGGATGAGTACAGAAATTTGGTAGGACTTTCCAGTATAAGTTGAGAATTTCTCAGTTGAGTTTGCTGTTTAGAATTCCTTCAGCTAAGAATTGCACCTTGGATTCCTTGTAGTTATTCTGAGTTGGATGTTTTAGGATGGTCATGTTGAACGCTGTTTCTTTATTACTATGATTACCATTAGTGAAGTTGTCTCCATAAGTTACCAGAAGACAGTAAAAGAAATGTTAACATTTTCTTGAGAACTAATAATGAGATACATAGATAGATATAGATACAGATACAGATACAGATATATAGATATAGATATATAGATATAGATATAGATTAGATATACATAGATGGAGTGAAAAGAAAGGAGAGGAAAAATGACACTAAGCCAAAATAAAAGAAAATGTTAAATGATTGCGTAACTACCACTCAGTTTAAGAATTTAAATGACATTGCATTATAAATAACTATTTTCCTAAGCAAGAAAGCAAACCCCAAGCTCTGTTTCAAGAACTGTAAATGCTATTCCTCTCTGGTTTCAGCCATAAAACCCCTAGTCTGGACCTACTGCTTATTCCCCAGGAAGGGTTTCTGGGCTATCAAAGTTACTGCACTCATCAGAGCAAATTGGGGGAGCCAGTTTGTACTTCAGATGAAAGTTCAGAAAGTAAATCCAAGGATGTGGGTAGTATTGAGTTAGATAGGAGTTTCATTGATTGAATAATCTATAGCTGCAGAAAGTACAGCTATTTTTCTACCGAGTTTCACTTATCTGACTTTCTTCAGAGGAACGCTTTTATGGGGTACATCTATCAGCTTGGACACAAAGGTGCAATGCTCATTGGCATATGTCCATTAAACTATAATAAAACTACAATGTAGGTAGCACTTCGACTGTCTTATTTTTATATGCTTTAAGTTTATATCATTATCTTCATGTACTTTCATTTACACATCATACTAATTTACACAGCATACTAATCTTTGCAGCAGATATTGACATGGGAAAGAAAAGGATAGAGTTTTGATAGGGATGTGTGTTTTTCTCAATCTGATGACCTAGTCAGAAGCTCTACCCTTGCTCACAAGCCACACAGCCCTCAAACTTCAGGACTTTTATTAAAAATTCATGAGACAGATTAATTAAACTTTGCTGTTATTTTCTCTCTTCCCTTGAGCTCCCTGGAGTGGTCTCACTGGAAGACCTGTCTTGAAAGACTCCATCACCTAGGTATTAGGCACTCATTTGGGTCATGGCAAATGTGAGCTCCACTTCATGCTCTAATTTACAGAGAAGGGATTGTCTTAAGGTCTCCTGAATACCAGGAGAGTATGTTGATATCTAATCTATACGAACCAGGTCTTCCTTTTCAAGTAAGAGCAACCAAACACCCTGGAAATGTTTTCATTGCTTTGAGGGACCCATTATTTTGTTACATTTTCTTCTGATGTGGGAAATGGCAGCTTTCAACAAGCAAATGATCTGCTAACCAAAAAATAAAAATAACAAACACCCCTAAAAAAGTATCTACTGCTTGTTTTGCCAGCAGTTTTGCAAAAAAGAGAAATTACAGACCTGATTGAAGTCCCTTTAATAGATTTCAGAAGAAAGTTTACTCAACTTTCTGTCTTCATCATCAAACTCAAATTTGTTTTCAGAAAATTGAATGGGATTTAGCTGCACAAATCCCACTCTTATCCATTGGAGTTCTGTGTCTAAAATACAAATGGCTTTTACAGAACATCTCTTCTTTAGTTAAAGACTTCTGGGCTGATTTTCATGTTGTTGGCAATTGCTAAACTACTGTTGTTGGTACATCAGTCTATAGCATACTGTAGTCCAGCTTTGTGCTTTTGGTAGTACAAAGTCATTACAAAGTTGGTAGGTAACCACCTATTAATAACTAATTAATCATGACTGCACTTTAGTCTCATTATGAACAACGGCACAAGTTCCACTGACTGGAATAGGTGTAGGGTTTGGCTTGTTAAAATGATGAATATGTATCTTCTTGCATTCACCAGAGCATCAGTAGATTTGGCAATGTACTGTGTGCCAAGAGTATGCTGCATTTCACTAGGACACCTGCTTGGTGGGCTGTGAAAGGGAATGACTGGGCCATAAACAGGGGTTATGTGTAAGTACAGTAACAGAGTATCCCTGGACCCACATTCCTCACATACCATCCTCTTGCCATCACTGCAGGAGAGGAGGGTCTCAACCCACATAACTGCTCTCACAGAGCCTGCTGGGGTCTGAGGGCTCTCTCCTGGGAGCAGCATTGGTGCATTCTGGAGACAGGGCCATCCCTAGTCATGCTGCCCACTTAAATGATCCCACCAAGGTTGTTCTCTTTCAGCCAGGACTATCTTGTCAGCCTTGCACACCTCCTGTAGGCACCAGCCCAGGTCCAGTTACTGAATCCTGCCTATCTGTTTCAGTTTCCATGAGGGTGAGAACAGCTTCCTCAGGCCTTTTCTGATAATCCAGGAAAAAATTTAAGCCCCCAGGAAAGGGTTAAATTAGTTAGATGCTTCATTGATTAAATAATGTGTGGCACATGTACATATTTATACTCAACACATTTCTAAGTTTGCTCCTTCTCTCAAAAGAACAATAGCAACTACTCCTTTTCCAGAGTTAACAGTTTCCAGTCCATCCCTTCTCTTACCACATCATTTCATCCTGCAGGTTTCCAGTGTGATTGCTGTTAAGGGTTTAGGAAGTTTAAATTGACCTTGACCTGTAGGCATGTGATTTACAGTAAATGATATTGTTCTGGAAAAATAAAACTTCTGTCCTGAAGCTAAACTGCATGTAATGATTTATATTACTTCTCCTGGGCCAAATTCTGGCATATTTACAAACACTGTGTGTTACTTTAACTCCTCCAGAAGTCCCGTTGATTTTGGAGGCACTCTTACAGAGTGAGGCAGATTCACAATATGAATAAATATACAAACATGTGGTCCACTAATACATTGTCATGATTTTGAAGATAAATTCTTTGATCATTTCTAACCTTGTCTTCAGGTCCATTTCCAAAGTCCTTGAAATTATTCAAGCATGTTTTAAAAATACACAGATAGTGCCTGCTTTCTTTAAAAGAAATCCCTATTGGCAGGATCACGAGATACCTTGGAATACGGTACATATGTTTGTGCTGGAGGAAAAAAAGGACTCCTTCTATTTCAGAAATTATGAGATACATTCTTGTTTCAGACTTTAATGGGTCAGGGTTAAAATCACAGGGAATTAAACAATTAATTGTAAAATTGTGAAAGAATATCTTTCTAGTATCCTCGTGAAGCTTGAAAGTTTGGAACAATGTGTGTTAAAGAGCAAAAACTGGCATTGAAGGGTTCCTGCTGTTATTGCTACCTTTCCTCTTTTTTGGCATGGACTTTAGGAAACAGCAGAGAAAGAAAAATATGAAATTGAACACAGAAAATTTAATTATAAAACAAAGCCACCCACCTTGCTTTCAGGGTCAGGAAGTATAATCGCCTCCTTTTGACGCAAGAATGAGTTTAACAACATATGTTAAATGAACAATTATTTAAAATAAAAGGAAATTGCCTTAAAAACAGCTGCAGTATCTCAGGCTATAGCACCGCAGCAGTGAAGAAAAACAGCCCATTGTGGAAGAAAGGCACGCGCACAAACGAGAGCGCTCCCTCGACCCTACCCTTGCGGAGACAAAAGCAAAAAACAATCATTTCACAGAATGCTCTAAAATTTCTCCCTTATATTTGATCTCACCAGCTTGTTCTGCTTCTGATTTTTTATGTTTGTTTATTTTTGTCTTTCTTTTCTTGATTTATTTATTTGTTGGCTGCAAGACTAAACCATAATGCCCAAAGCCACTGTTTGCTGCACAATGGCACGATGACATTGGGTGCTTTCCAGTAAATTGTGTTTCGCTGAGTGTCCCGAGCAGTGGAAACACCAGGGCAAGCACGTCAGCGCTAGATGCACACCTAAGAATAAAGAGAGGAGAGCTTTTTGTACCAGAATAAATCCATTTTTCTTGAAAGCTCCCGGAGTCACCTGACCGAGCCAGAGCCTCCAGGACAACACAGCACCAGCCTGCAATGGGAAAGAAATTAAGCAGGGCTGCCTCCGCCTCGCACACGCCTTTTAGCCTGTCGACGCATTGCCTGTCCGTATCCCTCACAGCGCATCTGTAGAGCCATTAAATTGGATAATCCCTCTGGCCTTTGATACATTTCTGGACATGATTATTTCATTACTCGCAGTATATCAGTAGGATCATAATAAAAAGGACTTCTGACAACCTGCCAAGAGTTTTGTGGCCTTGTAAACACAAAAGTGCTCTAATAAAATTTTATTAAGTGTTAAAAAGTCATAAAAAGTGAAATAACATAAACTACAAAATTTACTGTCCTCAGCAAATGCTGAAAATACCGTCCATAGTAAAATTAAATTAGCATGTAATAGCGCGGCAGCGTGGAGTGGGCTTGAAAGAGGATCCGGGAGAAAAAAAAGAGAGAGAGAGAGAGAGGCGGGGGGCGGGTAGGAAGAAAGATAAAGATTGCTCTTGAGCGGAATATGGGTCACGGGGGGTTCCTTTATGGCGATCCGCGCGTGTTCCCGGCGGGCGCCGTGCGGGCCGGGCCG
>VWZG01002643.1:1744482-1761956 GCA_013396735.1 Grallaria varia | reverse complement strand
AATAAATAATTTAAAAAAAAAAAAAAAAAAAAAAAGAATGTATTTTCCCTGAAGTTTATTTTACTTATCACTTCTGTTGGACTCTTGTACATTCATGAGGGCAGAGCTGTAGATCTCTACTCTTCACCTGTGAAGCATCTAGTACATAAGACTGTAAAGCACTGATGCAGGGACTCAGAGAACTGCTCTTGGTTTTTGTGGTCCCCAGTACAAAGGGTTCACATCACAACTGTCTCTGTCATGGCTGGGGCAGCTGATGGCACGTGCTGGGAGCTGGCACCCAGGAACCCGGAGGCAGCTGCAGAGTACTCCGGGCTCCCATCAGAGCCAGACCCTGCAGCTTCCCTTCTGTAAAGATGAGGGGAAAGGAGAAGCTGGGGGAAGAAAACCCAAGCACATCTGGGTCTTAACCTGCAGGAGGCTCAGAACAAGCACTCCCACTGCTGCGTGCACATTCCAGGTGTACCCTGGGTCTCCTTTATCAGATATGGCCTAAGGGGCTGCTTCAGTGCAAATAATAATTTATGACAGCAGCACATACATCTATAAGAATATTTTCATAATAATTAATAAATGCTTTCAGGGTGATTCAGTGGCTATAAACAGCACTTTCATTTGTTTCTTAATTTCCCCAAAGAAATTACCTGCTATAGGAGAAATCCAAAGCAGTGCTTTTCAGCCTGAGCAAGATATACAATTCTGAAAACAAGACAAAAATTGCTCCAATTTTTTTTTTTATAAACTGATTTGTAATTTATTTCTACCAGTGTTCTGAATTCTGAGTGAGCTTGCTGCTGGAAGACCAGAGACAGACAGACCTTTTGAGACTTTTTTTTTTTTTTTTTTTTTTTTTTTTTTTTTTTTTTTTTTTTTTTTTTTTTTTGAGTTTTACAAGTTTGAAGAGAAATAACATTTATTCTTCATTGCTATTTATTTTCCCCATATTTATTTTCAAATCAGCTGGGTGTTCTGCAGCAAACAGAACTGTCATTTTCTTTCTCTTTTATAGAGGGATATACTTATATTTTAATTCAGGAAGGCTGCCATTTGGAGAGAGTAGAAGTTCTAGGAGGAAAGTTGCAGCACGTGTCATTGGGGCAGTTGTGTATATTGTAGCACTTGCTCAGGAACCAGAGGCATGAGTGTTGGCGTGCTCGTGAATAGAGAAGTCATTGGCATTGTGGGTCCTGATACAAGTTCTTCTGAAGAGCATTATCCGTGCACACACTTTTTCATGGACAAACGTCCATCCTCTGCTCCTGTGCCTGCTCTCACTGCGACATACCTTTGGAGTCAATCCACTGGCCAGTGCAGTGGCATGAAGGAGGAATTCATGGCCCTTGTTACCTGGGAGAGGGACAAGCAGTAGGGAGGGAGCCCCCATGTCAGGCAGGGAGAGCTCTCACTGGAGACAGTCCTGTTGAGGGAGGAGTGAGGTGCGATGGCAGGAGGGACAGAGGTGTTCCTATTTAGTTTCCTATATAGTTAAAATGGTAAGAAGCAGCATTATTACAGCATTGTAGACATTAATTTTCTTCCATAAAGGTGAATATTTCGCTCTGCATTTTTAGTTTACCCTTGTATATCAGGTCTTATCTCACCAACAACCCTGTCATCCCATCAATCAGAGCCTGACCAGTCCCAATATCCCCTCAGGACTCTTAAGAAGTTTCTGATACCCATGAGCATTGTGAGTTTTGTAAGATAATGGTAGTTTTTTCATTGTTTGGTAGCATAAGATGGGTAACTTTAAACTGCTGGGTTTGGGATGAAATTTCTCCTGTCTGACCATTCAGAAGAAGACAAAAGGCAAACCAACAAGTTGATGTTAGCTGCAACTATCATTTAAAAGCTCTAGTCCTCTTTTTTTTTCTTTTTAAATTTATATGACTCTACCTTTAAATAAATAATTCTTATATCCAACTGAACACTAAATAATCCAGACCCTTGGAAACGTCCTTTGAAAGAGAAGGATTTCTCTACATCTGAGAAACGCTTTCAGAAATGTCATGAATAACAATGAAATCTGTGGAAAAGGCAAATAAATGGAACTTTATTGGAGGACATAAATATGGGTTCACAGGTGCTTTCTGGAACTGGGAGAATTTAGGGTGTTGGAACAGGACACAGTTCTCTGTCACTGAGATGAATTAATGTCCCCTCAGCAGACACTGAAACCTGTTAGCACCTCACATCTGTCAAGAGACCTGTGCAAGGTGAGCTGTCAGGGTTAATGCACTCTTTACTCAATAAGGGTTATCATATGCATGACATCCCTCATTGTTTTACACAGGGATTTAAGAACCGATGTGGTTTAACCTGAGCAACATGGTGGGACAGCAGAGGTGAAGTTAGATGCAGTTAGAAGCAGATTTGTGTCTGGAATAGTGTATTAATATTTTTATTAAAATATTATTTCATTGTCATTCTGTTCAGGGACATGTCCACTTGCACAGGCAGATGTGCAACTAGAACATCTGAAAATGCAGCAATAAAATATCTAGGAACTGCATCAACAGGCAACTCACTTCACACAGGCCACCTAGGTGACATTAGATGCTAATGAACTTGAGCCTTTGCTGAAGTGATGTAGTAGAGTAGGTCATTGAGTTAAATGAGTAGAATTTACCCAAAAGCATTGATAATATGTGGTTAGAGAACATAAGCATTGCTTAGAATATAAATTGAAGCTACACATGGAAAACAATAGATAATTTGCATCCTGAAGTATGAAACTCTCATCACCCCCCATGTATGCCTTTAAATTGCAGTGCTGGACAGAGATGGAGCTAGCCATGCTCCAGTATTGACCCAACACAGTCAGCACCCGAAACTAAAAGCATAACACTAACCCAGTGCCTTTGCTTGCACTTAGCCCAGTGACATCATTGTGGTAAATTACTTGTACAGGCAGAGCTAAGATGCTGGGTATAATGGAAACGTCTTAAAAAGACAAATTTAGGAAGTCTGTCATGCAGCCATGATGCTGGCAATGTTCAGAGTCAGTGAGTGCCATGGAGATCATGTGCCATGGAAATCAGGGACAGACAATCAGCCAGAAGTAACTGATTAGTGTCCAGGTTGTAGTATCCCCTGCTGCATAATGCAGGCACAGGAGTAAGTTGCTGGGAAGCCAGTGATATCAATTACATTTTTGTTGAATAAATACGCATTTAGAAACCCTCTGAAGCTCCACTGCCCTGAGTTCTATGAGTTTCTCCTACTGAAACCTTCTTATCCACATTTTCAACCTTTTGTTGATGTTCTTCCCAAATGTTACTGGGAAAAAAAAAAAGTGGCATCTCTGTTGATACAGCTTGAGTTTCTCCCCCTTTCTGAAAAACAGCAGGAAAGAAAGAGTAGGGTATTAGAAAAGCCTCAGTCTTGTTTTGATGGCAGTAGGGGTTTCATGTGCATTAAAACAGTGGTTCTAGGCATAGAAAGGACTATCTGAGAAACTGTTTTCATAAAGAACATTTGCAACTGTTATGTAAACTGAGCTGATTTGCAGTGCCTAAGCTTTTCATTGCTTTTCATGGCAGAGAAAAGAGGATACTGTAAATATGCAAAATAAGGCAGTAGTACATAAATAACTAATAAATTGTAAGGCTTTGTAGAAAACAGAAAACTGCTATGGAATAATGCACACTTGTTGATTCTTGGAGCAGACACTGGCCTACCTCATGCACCAAAGCAAGTGTTAAGAGAATCAGCACGTAACAGTATTATTTAAACTTCTTTTGTAGGAGAGATTAAATAGTCATCAAAGCAGCCCATACTGAGTCACTGGTTCCATTTTCTACTTCTTGTTTGCATATAAGACACTATCACAGATTTTGGGGTTCTCATTAGTATTGACATTCCTTAGAGCAATACCTTCATGGCAGTTGACCATCAGATTATCGATAATGAAGACTGCCCTCCCAAAAGGACAAGCCCAGAGGTCAGAAGCATAAGATCCAGTAATTCACTTGTGTCATCCACCCTCACTCAAGCTTGCCAGACAACCTCAGGAATGGATAATCTTTTGGTTTCTATTTCTATTTCTATTTCTTTGCTGCTCTGACCAACAAGAATTACAATAGGTAAAAGGTGGTGGTGACTCCTGGCCCACAAGAATTGAGCCAAACTTGTCAACTATTGCATGTATAGCACTAAATACAATGACAAAATGAATGTTAATTACTGATGGTCACCCTAGTCTGGCATGGATTTAAGTGATGGAGTAATGAATGTAGACAAAGGCACATGGTGATCAAAGCTCCTGCAGAAGTGGTAAATTTTCAAAAACGTGGATTTGTATGTGTATAAAGACCTTGATTCAAGAATTTTCCCCTGCATGTTTCTGCACCCTGTGGGGTTACTCACATTCTTAAACCCAAGCTGAAATGGAAGCCAAAAGGTACCATCCACACAAGCCTTCCTCCATTCAGCATTGGAGACACTGGGAACAAAAGGCTCTCCACTCTTCTGAGGAGGAAACCTATTAAACTACACACATCCAGCCAGGGCACGTGGAGAGCCAAGTGCTGTTGCTGTGCTCTGCATCTTTGTACATTTGGTGCATCCTGTCACATTAAGGAATGAAAATATTTTAGGGCCAAGTTAAAGGGATTAATTGCAGATTGAAAGTCCTTGAGTTGTTGATGCCCTTTATGCCAGATAAAACAAATAATAGAGCTCCATTGGAATGCAAATCTCCGTAGTCTGCCATACACTGAATTCGTTCATGGTTCACTTGGCACAGCTTTTTTCTCCTTTGGCACTAAATGGACTTCTAAACTGAAAGTTAATTTTTGTATTAAAAAAGCTCTGGCTGTAAAAAATGGACAAATTAACAGCAATGAGCACTTTCACACAGGAGAAAGTGATTCATTAACTGCTCTTTTGCCATTGCAGAAGACCCCATTTTTGGCTGGTCCTCAGAGACTCTAAGGATGCTTATAATACAAGCAATATGTAGAAAAACTTCATTGCACAGAGAAAATTCCAGGCTTCAATTTTCTTCTGGAGAAAATTCAGTAGTTGCTTTATTCTCCGTGTGTGTGTGTGTGTGCGTGTGTTTATACACAAAATTAGGTTCTAGCAAAGGGAAAGTGCATTTATGCAAAAAGCAATTCATCAACCACTTCTGTGCTCAGAATTCACTGAGGTAATTTAGGTACTTTAATGGCAAGGTAGTTTAGGTAAGGTATGCAATAAATATTTCCCCCAACCCCTCCAAACAGTTAGAGTAATGGAAAATATGCACTCTAAATGAATCTTTTCAGTAAAGTAATTCTTGTTTTAATTATTTATCAGTTAGAAAATATGAAATATAATGACATAGCAAATTTCTCTGGAACCTCTTTTCGTGCTGAGGGAGCACTCTTACATTAGCTGGAGTTTTATCCTGGCTGTAACTAAAAGGCTCACATAATGCAGTGTGTGGCACTAATCTGTTTCTCATAATATTAAATGTGCAGCAAGCAGCTACCACAATGAGGAGACTCTTTGGATCTATTTGCAATATTTTCACCATGGCCTTGACCTTAGTGATGTCAGGCATATATTACATCTCCACTTAATTTACTATTGACATCACGGATTAAATTTGTTGTTTCAGCTAATGCAACAGAGCAAGCAAGGTAGATTGTGAAACAAAGCCAGCTGCTGAAATACGAGGGTTGTCAAGTATAAATTTACAAAAGATATTCAGACTGAGCACAGAAGACAAAAATAAATGGACAGAGAAGCTGTTTTTGACAGACTGCAAAGGGCTAGAGACTTAAACTTGAGCATTGTAAATCCAAATGTCACAAAACACTGCTACGGAATGTGAGACATGTCTATTTCTCAGGAATATAAATGGTGATATGAAACCAAACTTTCAGATGCTGTGCAATTTTGAAAAGTCTATCACTATCTCCAGATAAGAAACTTAGTGATCTTTTCCTCTTTGCTTTAAAAGAAGGACATTCTTCATTAAAATTCAGTGACCAACATAACAGCTGTATTTGGGGCAGGTAGATTATAAAAATAACAAAAAAGTAAGCTTTGTATAGTTATCTGGATTTCTAGAAACATATATTAAACGGACTGATAGGTAATCTTGGTGAAATTTAGCCAATCATATCTAATTATTTTTTATTTGGCATTCATATAAATAGATGGTAGTTTTCAGCTGTTATGTGTCTGTGGTAGAACAGTGCTATATAAAAATAAAATACTTTTTAACTTCGTATATGTTATGTCACATAACTCAGGATGGGTTCTGTTGCCAAGGATTTACTGTGGTTTCTAGAGTGACAAACTACCCAACCACCTGCAGAAAGGACTCAATAAAGTGAGACATCCATGGAGCAAGGTGGCAGCAGTGCTCAGGCAGGCCTGCAGCCGAGGCTGGGGAGCAACCTGCAGTGGCTTCAGCTTCCACATTCTCAAATCATGAAACCAGTAATTCAGGCTGGAAAAAGAGGCTCTGCATACTGGCCAAAGTCTCCGCCTTGGAGACTTTCAGCTCCAGGTTTGACTCAGCAACAAGCACGCTCTTTCTTATTTCTTTACAGCTTGAGGGAATAAATCTAACCTGAGGAAATTAAACTCTGACTCCACGACCTAAATCAGTTGTCAGCACAGATTTAAGAGGAACATATCATAGTCACAGGACCATCAATGAAGCAACTGTGGGTTCTTCCAAGATATAAACAGACGGCACTGTTTTGGGATAAATGCAGAGATGGGAATGATACCTTTCTGCGTGATATTTGAAATATCTCCAAAACAGCTGCATTTTGTGGAACCCTTTCCTCCAGTGCAAATCCAGTTGTTGTCCGAGTGATGGGGTGGCTACGTCTAGCAATTGAAGACTAGAGAAGGTGAAATAATGGCTAGCAAGAGCAGGCTTTGGTTCAAAGGGGCTCATGTTTTTTGTTGGGTTTTTTCGCTACTCAAAAGTCCTAATTTTAACTAAAAGTTGGGATGGAGTAAAACAAGGTTTTGACACGACTAAAAGCAGTGTTAAAACGAATGGTCTATGGCTTCCTCCTGTTGTGTCAAAGATGCTGTGTAAGTTGATCAATGTAGGGCAGACACAGAGAGATTCCACGCTCCACACACTGCAAACACCTCTCTGGAGCAGCTCAGATACACTGTGCTGTAAGGGGTAAGAGCAACAGCATGCCACATCAGCTTAGCATTAATTTTGATTCATTTTGCAGGTCAAGCATGAAATGCCTTTTGTAGTGCTCTCTGGTGCTAAACCATTTACACCAGTTTAGAATTTTCCAATCTTAGCATCAATTATTTGTGACAATTTCAGATAGCTATCTAATTTTGGCAGTGCAGTATTCATACCTAGGGCTTCATTCCCTATATATTGATTTCCTCTAAGCTCTGCTTTTTAGGGAAAATCTTTTACACTGATACACCTGGCTAGCAGATGTGGCTTGGCTATTACATGTGATGCGATTAATCTGGAAGGCTGGCGTCACAGGACTTTCTGTGATGCTGTGGCAGAATTATTGTGATTCATTAGTGGCACTTCCTCAGCAAGTTGTAATTGGCAGTGCTATATTGTTTCTGTAAAAAATCAGTCACTGTTGTGGTAGAAAAAAGAATGGCATATTTTCTTTTCTGAGGAAAACAAAGGTTATCCTTGTTTACACATCTGCTGTAAATGTAAAATGAACAAGTTCCATCCTTAATTTACCTCTTCTACCTCCCTGCAAAGCCTAGGTGTTAGAGGACGGCGCTGAGATGCATTCACCAGACAAAAAGTGTTTCCTATTATTAATGGCTGGAGGAGCCCTCTGTGTAATCAAAGGGCACAGCTGCAGTGATATACGGCCAGTGACAAACGGAGAGATCTTTCCTTCTCACTGCTACAAGCTTACCAGCTTGCAGCCAGCAACTTCCAGCGCTGTATATCTGCAAGATAAATAGCACGAGATATGAATATACGCAGTGCTTACAGTCTTGAAAAGTATTGTTATATCCCCCACATACAATCATTCTAAATATGACTCGAGTGCATTTTTCACAATTTCAGAGCTATTCTTACTGTTTGTAAATAGATACAGTGTCTGAGCAGAGATTTAAAACCCTCTGACAGTGCTGCTTTCGGAGGTCTGGTATGGAAGCGGGTGTTGTACAGCTGATGGTGTCAGCAAAGCAGCTTTCCGGAGAGTCACAGCTCTCTTTTGCAGTGACAAGCGGCACTGAACTTTTCTGTGAAAGGAATTAGCTGAGGAATATACGAGAAATAATTTTTATTTTTCTTGTGCAACGATGCCAAAGCAATCTAAGGGAAAAACATCTTCTCTTTAATAAAAATAGGGAGCAATTGTCAGCAAAAAGTGAAGGAAAGAAAGATGCCTGGTAAAGAAAAATTACGTGCCCTTTTGCCTGGTTTGACTTTGTTGCTATATAAGTAGATCCAGATTTCCACAAACACAAAACTAAAGCCACCAGTGGGCAAGGCCAGCCCTTCCATGGACTCAGTGGCAGGAAGGTGTCCCCACGCAGGCAGACCCACGTGCAGACACACAGGCACACGCACACATGGAGGAAGTCGATGCTGCTCCATGACCTTTCCATGAACTTTCTAGGAGATGCAAAGATCAGTCAAGAAGCCAAAGGTCAGCATTCATGCTGGTCACAAGCAAAAATCAGATTTAACCGGTCACTGGAAGAGTGTTTCTGGTCCTTGAGTTATCTAAGCAAAATACCAATAAATGCATTTTGTATAGTGAAAAATTGACTCAGTCAGTGTTTAATGTCTCAGCACGGCTCAGACTTGCTGCGCTCATTTGACAACTTGTTAGAAGCTATGTTCA
This sequence comes from Grallaria varia, assembly GCA_013396735.1. Taxonomy (NCBI): domain Eukaryota; kingdom Metazoa; phylum Chordata; class Aves; order Passeriformes; family Formicariidae; genus Grallaria; species Grallaria varia. Next base: position 1,753,140 of record VWZG01002643.1, on the reverse strand, counting down.
CTTTTCCCCTGTAATATATCTGCGCAGGAGAAAGATGGAGTCAAATAATATGAAGGAAGTGGCACAATGTGAGAAGAATCTGGGAATTCAGAGTGAACAGTGCTACTGCTGGTGTTCGTGAGACACAAAAGTATAAGCTGAAGAAAGGAAATTGCATGTTGATTGCCTATGAAGAAAAACATTGAGTTAAAAGCAAAGCAACAGTAAAGGAAGTCTGCAATTTCAGTTGTAATTGACTTGTCCAGCCTCTTGCACAGTACTTGGTATCAGATTATACCACAGTGGTATCTTTGTTTAAATCAGAGGTTAAAAAAAAAAATCAGAATGAAATATACAAGTAATATAATCCTACTTTCAGCAGGTCGGAAGCGAAAATAAATGTGGTGATTTTGCTTCTGCTGTAGCCTGAGGTGGACATTTGCACAAGTGACAGCTTGCGAGATGCATTTCAGCACAAAACTCCTTTTGACTTCAGCAGGACCCTGATCGAACCCAGACACAGCAAGTGCTCTGTCCTAGAAGAAGCACAAACCTCTACCACATGAGTGTCTTTACCACAGCAGCCTGGGAGGATCTTGTTCTAAGAAATGCATTATTAGGAACATTATTTTGTTTCCCCTTGCCTTTGCTTTTGCAATAAACTAATGCAAATAGTTAAGTTCCACTTAGAAAAAATGAGTGCAGCTCAAGAAGAAGTAAAGATGTGAAATTTTGGTTATGGATTGGAAAAGATGCCTTTAGTTATTAACAGTGTACTTTAATAATGGCAAGTGACTCATCAATACACTTTTATCTAACATATTATGAAATTTCTCAATACATTCTTCAACTCAGAAAGTTTACCAAGTAAAATAAAGTAAAAGACAAAACACTAAATATTCTGCCCATGCTGGCTTATTAATGACTTCAATTATTTCTCATGCTTCTTCTCTTTCAGAGTCATCTGGATTATTGTGATCACTTCCCCACATCTTTTAACTCCTAAAACAAATGGCCTTTCAACAATAATTGCTCACTCTGGGGTTAGTTTTACTGTGCTTTCTTTTGTAAAGCCAAACCAAAACAAGACAAGATAAAAAGACTTGGGTTCGTTCTCCAGTTTTTGCAGTGGAATATGAGTGAAAATGTCTGTGCGCAACCCAAAGTGCAGCACTTGCTGCGCAGCCACTGAGGACTGAAGTGCTTTTCAGAGCAGGGTCAGGAGCCATCAGGAGCACTGAGGGTGCTTTGTGCCTGCCTGAGCAGTGGGGAGGCAGCTCCCGGTGCCTGGGAGCTGGTACCTACAGACTCCCACCTGGAGCAGAGCTGGGCTGAACCTTCCAGCTTCTCTGCGAAGGACTCTGGGGAACAGGACTGAGTGGTAATTCTAGATGAGGCTTGGGCTGGGATGGTAAAGCAAAGCATAAATTAGACAAGTTCAGGGCAGGCAGTATTTAATATACATAATACAGGGAGGACTTACAGCCAGGGCTACTCTTCTGTCTCCATTGCAGAGTAAAATAATGGAAAATCTGATCTTTTAATCTTTCTGCAGTATTTTAACTCCTTTTAAAGTCCTTCTAATGATAGCATTTACTTCATACTTGTGCCAGCACTTCTGTGTGTGGGAGTGCTCATAGATCCTGAAGTGGCTGTGGAGCCTCTTCTTGTCCCATCAGTCAGCAGAGAAATATTACCCAGCAGCAAATAAAGAGTACTGGCCAACTTTTACTCGGGTATGAAGACATCTTGCCAGGGAACACTCTGATCTGCATACACTGACTTTTTTTAAAAGCTGGAAGAATCTGAGGGGACTATAAAAGAAGCTAAGGTCATGCTAATGTTTTAGAATGGTAAATGTGATGACTAATAGATATTCAACCTATTATGATGAAAAGAGCCATCATCCCAGTCTTGGAAGCTTAACATTGGAGATTATCAGGACATAATTAAATGACGGCAGCAGAACGTTCCTCTTGGCACATTTTCAGGGAAGTTAAGTCTTGTCAGACAAGTGTGGTCTTAGTTTTTTTGTTGAAATAGCAAGTTCTGGTGAAAAAGTCAAAAACCCCAACAAAGCTGCACACTCACATTGAATGGACTAAACCAAACAAAGAGATGATATCGAGTAACTGGGAACTGAAAGGCACCATCGTCTGTAGAAGCCTGACAGGCAATGGCCCTTGTTCCACTCCTATTCCACAGCTGAGGGTAAGAGCGAGGCAGGGACAGGGACACGTTACCCACACAGGAACGGCGGTCAGCCAAAATCCATGCATCCCAGGCAAATCCATAGAGCCAAGGCTGCTCTGAGGTCAAGCAAGGAAGTCAAGACAGCAAGGCTAGGTGAGGTTTAGCATAGTAGAAGGCTGGCACAGGTACATCTAAAACGTAACTTCAGCAAGGACCAAGAAAAAAGTCTGACTTTAAATGCAGCTTCCAAACCAGTGGACAAAAGCCTTGCAACAAGGCTCTTTGTCGTGCAGCTCTTCCTCACGGCTTAGCTGCTTTCATAGTAACTTCATACATGGTCCCACAACTGGAATTAGAGGACGGCATTAGAGCAGCCCTGGAGTGAAGCAGCCAAAACCATGGTGGGGCTGAGGAGAAGAGTCTGCAGAGCAACCCAGGGTCTCAGCTGGGGTTTGGGAATAATGGTAGCTAAACAAAGGAACACAGACTTTCAGTACAATATACAGAGGAGGATGTGAAAGCAAGATACACAGCCTTAACTGGATTCCAGAAAGGGCTATCATACCTGCCAATAGCATTAGTGAAAATGTTCATGGGAATACTCTATTGGTTCTGGAAGTACATTATGAAACTAGAAAAAGGTTTGAAAAACTCCCAGCATTCAAAGGAAAAGAGTCAGGAAAACATCCTTTAATCTGTTAAGGTTATCCAAGAAGGAGTTAAAAAGTGACTTAGTCAAAGTCTGCAGGTATCTACATAAGGAAGAGATTTCTGATAACAAATATCTATTTAGTCGAACAGAAAAAGGCACAATAAGATCCAATGGTTGGAAGCTGCTGTACTTTCTCTAGCATGGGCCATTAATCATTAGAACAACCTACCACAGATGTGGTAGATCATTTGAAGTCTTTAAATCAGGACTGCATTTTTACAAAAGAAATTCCTTCTTTCAAAGAGAAAATCTGCATCTGATGCAGAAACTGGATTGTGCAAGGATTGATGCAAAAGTCCTTAAAATCTATTAAATTAAAGAAAAACAGCTTGGTGAGAAAACAGTGAAGACAAATAAGTGGGAAGTTACAGGGCAGCATAATAAATTTCTGTGCCTTTGTCACTAAAATTCACACAGCTATTTACAAGAATAAACATAAGGAAAAGAAGCAGAGAGGGGAAAGGAAAAAGGTATTCTTTCTAAAGTGTATGTCTTCTGTCCTTTAAATACAATGTGAAAAAGAAAGACCTTTTTCCTTGGAATTCATCTGGTGGAGTTCTGACTGCACATGGTGATGGGCTCACTAGTTGTTATTTATGAAGCATGGGTTCTTGGGCATGGTTTAAAAAGACCAGTTGGCCTTCTTTCAGTTAAATCCCATTCTTTTGAGGTGAATTTAATCATGACTGAAAGAAATCTGTAAAACAGAAGCACTTCAAGTTTCCTGCAGAGAAAAAAGAAAGACACCAGCCTGTGGGGCAGAATACAGCTCTTATGTCAGAAAGAGCAAATGCATAGGGTGTAATTTGACAGCTGTACTTTTGAGCTCAGGCTGCCTAAGTTTATGGTCAGAACTGCCATGGGGAGGGACAATATATGAGGATATTTGCTACTTGTTAGAGTTAATAGCACTAAACATTTCTATAATTCTAGTGCTCTGCTTTGATAGGAACTTCTTGTGCTGGGGGCTGCACAAACAAAAGGAAAAAGGGCAGGGAGCAGACAAACCATGCCCTGGAAGAGCCCTGCAGCCCCAAGCTCGAGCAGCCTGCACAGAAAACTTGAGCTGGTCTTTCAGAGTTGCTGCCATGACAGAAAAAGGACTCTCTTCCCTATCTGCTTTGAGCCTGCATGAAAAATCTTTCTCTGAGATTTTATGTATGGTTTTAGCCTCTGATATGAAAACAGATGCTGGATTAAAGTGCATGTTCCAAGTTCACTGGGCTTTTCATAGTCAGAGAGTAACAATAAAGAGCTGGATACAGAGATTATGCCGTCTTTGGTACACCTGTCCTTTGGGATCCAGTAGTTACATCCCTAACCCTCCTGTAACCTAAGCATATGTAACACATGTAGCATGGCTCGAGACAAAGCATGAGGAAATGAAAATGCAGAGGGATGTACCTGCTAATTTGTTCTCCGCGTGCCGGTGCACATGGCACACAGCTGCACACACAGGCTGCACGTGTGTGCATGCGGCACATGTACACCATCCCTCCCACTGGAATATGGCAGATTTCTAACTAAAATTGGGACCTCTGTGGACTAAATGGTTCATACCTATACTATCCCCGGAAGACCTACTACAGTATGAATACGAATCGGTTGCAACAATTCAGTCGAGTTCCTACTGTCAAGTCCTTACATTCATTAGTCATTTCACATACTTTGCCATTTACATTGTTGGATCACTTCTTCTCTTTCCATAAACTTATAAAAACAGACAATTAGTTAAGAAAATTTCTATGGCTTTTCTCCCCACACAAGGAATTTTTAGTCTTCCTTGTTCTAAAGCCTGCTGTTGGACTGAGCAGCATTTTTACCCTCCGGGGTCTGTGTTTCAGTGATGGTAGCCAGATGAGGGTGTTTCAGGATGACACAAAGTACCATCTCCACAGAGGCTGAACATCTCTGAATTACCCCACAAGTGCTGCTGGCTAGAGGAGCTGTGGAGAAGGCAAGAGGCTCAGCTGCTGTTCAGCATGTCACAGCACCAATCTGTCAGTCAGCACAGCCCAGATCCCACATGGAAACCTCCATGGGCTTTGAACCCTGCCTCAAGCATTATAGTACTTCGGGACTCCGTGTGTATGTGTGTGGTTTCTGGTGTATGTTTTCATTTTGTTTTGTTCTGGAAATACCAAGTATGTCCTTTGAGACCATTAGAAATGAAGTTTATATAGACATGGTAAAAGACCACTGTGGGCAAGGATAATAAAATATGAAATTATTATGAAAGACATAAAAACTGGTTTAAAATAAGAAGTGCTGAGTTTTTCAAGTTCACCAAGAATGATTATTTTTGTCTTTCATTTTCTGAACTCCTCTGAGTATATAGAGTCCTAATTTGAGAACTGGAACAAACTGGGTTTGTTTAAGAACAAACAATATAAACTCCTCTATCAGACTCATCAGTATGTGGGCCCAATCATAAATTACCATCTGACTGTTGGCTTTAAGAGAACCATGACACTTACTCCACGTAAAGATGTGCCCCTTATTTTAGAATCAAGAAAGCTAAGAGTTGCCTCTGGCAAGGACAACTCTAAAAGGAGTAATTCCGAATGCAATCTGTCCTTGAAATAAAGCTCCCTCTCGTCTGCATTCTCTGTGTCATCTGATATGTGCTTCAAATAAAAATTTTTCATTGTTTTTCTATGACATTGTTGGGATGGGAAAAAAATATTAGCAACATGATTCCTAACAGAATCTGCATGAAGTCGCCACACATTTGACTTCCTCCTAGACATAAATCCATTATCTTACAAACTATGTTGCTCACATGACATTCCTGCTAAGCAGCTGCAGTTGATAGGAGCTATTCTGCATAATTTGCTTTGAAGTATCTTTGAGACAGGATTAACCAGATGATGTACTCTTTTTTTCCTCTCCCTCTCTCCCTCTGTCTCTCTCTTGGTGGGGGTGTTGTCATCGTCATCATGGTCCTGTTCCTACAGAAGGGTATGTGGACTACAGACACCCATTTAATATCTGTATACCTTGTGAGCAAGTGTATCTGTATCTTACCCTAATTGAATTTAAACCAGAGAAATTTGGAATTGCTAAAATCAGACAGTAAAAAGCCACTGTAGTTAGCCAGTACAACAGTGCTTGACAGTACATCTGATTACCAATAAATTTACCGACTGTTCCCTCTTTCCATCAACTTACTTTCAAGTCCAAGTATGCATTGTTTTCACATTTCATTGCAGGAACTCTTTTGCATTGCTTGAAAAAGAGAGAATAGTTTATATTTGTATTGAATGTAATCTCTGTCTCTGAGACACTGAATTGTTTTGTAGCTTCTTCCAAGAGATAGTTTTGTTGTGTAGAGAATCACATCTTTGCCCACTTATTTTCTGCATCACTTGTCATACACAATTCAAAGGAAGTAACTATGAAAATGCAAATGAATATCTTTGTGTAAGTAGCACTAATATGATAGCATGCTGTACATCTGAATGGCTCGGAAAATTAATGGGCCCCATTCTGAGCTGTGGAAACATGAGCCATGGTGAGAAAGTTAGAATTCAGATTTACTGCTTCTTCCTTCTCGCCTTCAAACCTTGAATAAATGTTAAAAAACAACAAAAAAACCCCAAAACAAAACAAAAAAAATTTAAAGGATGCAAGTTTAAGTACCTTAATCTCATCAGTTTGAGCTTGACTTTTTGTTCTTCTACGTTCAAATGAAGCACCTCATCAAAATTAGATTAAGATGATAAATAAAATCAAGGTCAACTTTTTATTAGCCTTTGCTTTTTACCTCCCCTCTGTTTAAACGCATTGGCTCTGTAATCTCCTGGCTGCAGCCGCTGGGTGTTTAGAGGTAATACTGCAGACTTTTAGGTTTTATGGATTCTACAAGAACAATATAACATGATACTGACAATCATAAACAGATACTAAGTTGTTTCAGTTTGGAAAGAATTGCAGCCATATAACCCTTGGTGGGCTCTTTTATATGAACTTTTATTTTTCTCTGTACAATGGCTAACATGGGAACTATCCCCCATCCAATAGAGCCACTTGTATTTGCTCAGGAAATGGTTAAGTTACAGCAGGTCACCCCTGTTACTTCATGGAAATGCTTTGATTTTTCTTCCATACTAAAACAGTTAGAGTCATTTGTTTTACTAACAACTCCCCTCAGAGCAGAACCTCAATACTACCTTAAAGCAAAATTAACTTCACACATGACTTTGTCAAGAAGCTTATTTTCATCTCAGGAGAGTTCAAATTTCATGAAATCTGGGCACAATGTAGTTATTAGGACAGACTTAGGAAATGTTATTTCCTTTCTTTTTTCTGCCCATAGTTCCCACTCACCCATGGATTTTTTAGGTGACACAAATGTAACACTTTCCTAAGTGTATAAAAATGGCTGTACTTGACCAGGCTACCCAGCTTGGCCATTGCCAAGAGGGCACTGGGCAAAATACAAGTCATGTGTCTGACCTGCCTTCTGACTTATCAAAGCTTAACATCGAGGATCTGTCCACAGCAGCCACACTTGAAAGATATTTTTTGAAAGCTTCTGATAATCTGTAAAATATTTGGTTTATCTAAGAATAGGCAATAATTCTCGACTGGCTCATCACTTTCAAAATGGGAAAAATGTAGCTGCGGCCCCCCCAGCTGATTGGCAAGGCAGCTTAAAGATACAAACAGGAGTAGATGGAGGGCAGACATGGGGTTTGTGGGTCTCTTACTCCACCCTTCACTAAGGAGTGGTATAAACATGAAACTTTTTACTCTAAGGGGTAAAAAAACCCCAAAAACCAACCAAATAAACAACAAATTATTGTGGGTTAATGGTGATAAGTCTAGTTTGTCTATCACATCCAGATAAATTGAGAACACTTTCTGGACTTGAAATAGAGAAAAATGAAATATTTCTCTTTGTTAGAATTTCAAAGCACTTCGCATTCACCACAAACCGCCTGCAAACAGTAAAGCTCAGAACACCAGCCCGTATCAAGTCATTAACCTTTTAGGACTCAATCAAAGCAGTGTTTTGTGACATTAATGAAGGCTTTAATGTGGTATATAAAAGCTAACAAACATGAAAACTGGCAATGATTCATCAAATTTAATATTCCATCAAACATTTAATTTTGAAGATTGACACTTTTTTAAAATAATGTAATAGAATACAAGTTCAGAGGGGTGTCTTTAATGAAATTCATTCCACTCTCTTTAGGACTTTTCCAAGTTGTATTCAGATACCCAACAAAAGCAAGAAAAGTGCATAAAAAAACAAACAGTTATGCCACCCTCGAAATAACATTTGAACATATTTTACGGAATCGGTTGTGAAGACTGAAGGAAGCTGTCCTTATAAATACACTTGCAGTTTAGGTCACACATTGTCTGCAGTCATTGCTAGGAGGCAAAAGCCCTGTTGTAAAACAGCTGGGCTTCTTGGCTGGGAGCAAAGGCAAATTCCACAGCCAGAAACCTAATTAGACACTTTTGGAATTCACGGCACCCTTTCACGCTATGACCTTTTCCTTTCTGTCTTCCCCTCACTTCTCTACAGCTCACCCCCATATGTCCTCCTCCACCCTGCCCCCATGAACATTTGATCCTCTCCTTACTAAATATGTTGCTTTTTATTGCTTAAATGCTGTCTACCGGCCAAATTCAATCCTGCTGGTAATAAGGCCAGCTTGGAAGTCAACAAGTTTATGTCATGGACAAATTTGTCCCTGTGTTCCATTTAATTTGTAAGAGACTCTAAGCCTATCCAGTATCTTAAACATTTCCAAAAA